>JAIUZE010012983.1:0-27850 GCA_022085475.1 Heliosperma pusillum
GTGAGATGTACATGCAAAATAAGAATGAACAACAATCATCATGTCATACACTACCAAAATTTCGGCACCCACAAGTGTAATGTGGTCCATTTTGATTTTTGATATTTGTCCCACAAATACTTATAATCATATGTTTAATTATCTTGTATAATTAAGGGTTAATTTGATCATATAACAATTACATGACTCAAATTAATAAATAATATACACTTAACTTTTAAGTGATATTTTATCATTATATCAATATATAATGGGTCCCACAATGCCTAGTTAGTTTATTTTACAACTCCTTGTAAATATAATTAACTAATCACCTATACCTCAAAGTATATGCATAACCTCAACTAATTTAATGAATTAACTATTAATCATTAAATTAAATCTTATTCAATCGTATTAAAATAAGACGTAAAATTTATTCAGTCAATTATCGTATAATTGACTAATAAACTTATCCGGAATGAGTTCGTAACTCAATTTCCAATTAATAACTCTCGTAACTAAACATATATCAAATATATATATAAAGTACTAATTAATATGTATCATATACAAATAGTTAGATTTCTGCTTGGGTCTCATCCTATAGGTGTGACCGAAAGGGGTCAGTTGATTACCGCCGTCATACGACAATAACGTCTAACTTTAGTCAGCTGACCGTTATCGATTTACGTTAATCAACTGACGTGGAGTATCAAAATACTAGTCATCCCACTAATATTCCAAAATGAGATTTATAATATAAATGCACTATTGTGGAGGACACTTGCTCCAACAATCTCCCACTTGTCCGATACAAGTTGTGCATATAGCCACACTATTGCGGAGGACTCCTACTCGCACAATATCTCCCACTTGTCTTGACAAGTTGTGTGCTACCAATTCTCTTGTCACTTTTGCGTCACATCCTCCCACTCATCGCAAGGTGTCTTTCAGGTCGCACTTGCGATTGGAAAAATAAATTGAGTGGTTTTCTCGATCTTGAGAGTAACTGTCTGACCGGAAAATCTACCATAGATCTCTTCCGAGCGTGGCCACGCATTTCCAGTCACTACTCCTCGAGTGGCCCGAAGATGTTAATACCCAACGTGGGTGGACAATTCATGTTGACCCAACTTACACGGTATAATGCAAATCACCATGACCCAGTAGATGCCCATCGGCCTCCTTTCACGGCACGACCTAGGACAAAAACCAAAGTCAATCGGAAATTACACTGACTCAGGTAAATGGTCGCCAGTCTAAAGAATCGACTCATAGGAATATAATAGAAATCCCCGCCACGACCAGGCTTCAACAATTTTGATAAGGGACTCTATCATGGTCACTGTCCGACAGAGTGTCTCTACAGTATGTCTATGTAAACGATCAGTCATCTCCATGACTCCATGGTGCTGAACCAACCATCGATCGACTTACAATCTAGTCATTGCGAGACGTCACCTTATGCAAATGACTAGGGACAATTACTAAGTTCATCACGTTCACTTGAATTGAGTTCAACCTTTCTTATAACCAATTCGGACAAAACAAAGTAATAAATTTAGTCAATACTAAATAAAAGAGCTCATATAAAACTCGAACAATGAATGCAATTATCATATATGTAAACATTGATACAACATTCAATTATTACATATCCCATAATCTAGAGGAATTCAGGAACTCGTCTTAATCCCATCGAGACGACATGACTGTCATGTTTAGCCTTTGTAAGAGGCTTGGTTAGAGGATCAGCGATGTTATCGTCTGTCCCAACCTTACATACGTCTATTTCCTTCCTCTCCACGTAATCTCTAATTACATGGTATTTCCTAAGTACATGTCTAGACTTGTTACTAGACTTGGGCTCCTTTGCTTGAAAGATAGCCCCACTGTTATCACAATACATCGTGATGGGATCTGAGGCAGTAGAGACTACTCCTAGTCCTTCCAAGAACTGCCGAATCCACACAGCTTCCTTTGCAGCCTCTGATGCCGCGAGGTACTCAGCTTCTGTTGTAGAATCCGCAGTCACGCTTTGCTTGAAGCTTTTCCAGCAAACGGTTCCTCCATTCAACATAAAGACATAGCCGGATTGGGATTTTAAATCATCCCTATCAGTTTGGAAACTAGCGTCTGTGTAGCCCTTTACACGCAACTCAGTCTCTCCTCCAAACACCAAGAACGAATCTTTAGTCCTTCGTAAGTACTTAAGGATGTTCTTTACGGCTATCCAGTGACTCTCACCTGGATTGGCTTGATAACGACTCGTCATGCTCAAAGCATAGGCTACGTCGGGGCGAGTGCACATCATAGCATACATGATTGACCCAACTGCTGAAGCATAAGGGATCAACTTCATGCGTTCAATCTCCTCGGTGACGGTAGGACTCTGGATTTACTCAGAGTGATACCATGACCTATTGGAAGAAAGCCTCTCTTAGAGTCTTTCATTTTGAACCGATCAAGAATCTTATCTATATAAGCTTCTTGACTTAATGCTAGTATCCTCTTGGATCTCTCTCTATAGATCCGGATACCCAAAATGCGTTGTGCCTCTCCCAAATCCTTCATCTGGAAATGTTTCCCAAGCCACTCCTTGGTAGAAGTAAGCATTGGTATGTCATTCCCAATGAGAAGTATGTCATCCACATACAAGATAAGGAAAGTAATTTTGCTCCCACTAAACTTCATGTATAAACATGGTTCCTCGAAACTTCGAGTGAAGCCATTTTGTTTAATTACATGATCGAAGCGATGATTCCAACTCCTTGATGCTTGCTTAAGACCATAAATGGATCTCTTAAGTTTGCATACCTTCTTAGGGTTGGATTTATCCTCAAAACCTTCAGGTTGTGTCATGTACACTTCCTCTTCTAGAATCCCATTCAAGACGGCGGTTTTGACATCCATTTGCCAAATTTCATAGTTATAAAATGCGGCAACCGCTAAGAGAATCCTAATGGATCGAAGCATAGCGACTGGGGCAAAAGTTTCGTCATAGTGTAAACCATGAACTTGAGTGAAGCCTTTTGCCACCAATCTAGCTTTGTAGACATCAATATGTCCATCTATGCAATTCTTGATCTTGTAGATCCACTTGCACTGAAGAGGTCGTACCTTCTCAGGTAAGTCTACCAAGTCCCATACTTGATTTTCGTACATAGAATCCATTTCTGATTGCATGGCCTCAAGCCAATGCGTGGAGTTGGGACTAGAAACGGCCGACTTGTAGGTTGTGGGTTCATCACTTTCAAAAAGTAATAAATCACCATCTCCCTCGATACATCCAAGGTAACGATCAGGTTGAAAACTAATTCTACCTGACCTTCTAGGGACAATAACCGTTTCAGACGAGGAGGGAACGTTTTCCTCCACTTTATTTTCGGTTTGTGGCTCTCGAACTTCGTCAAGTTTGAATTTTCTCCCACTCTGCCTTTTAGAAATGAAATCGCTTTCTAGAAAGACAGCATCACGAGACACAAACACTTTGTCCTCATGACGGTTGTAGAAGTAATATCCACGAGTCTCCTTAGGATATCCTACAAAATAACATTTGTCGGATCTGGGTGCGACCTTGTCATTAGAATTTTCATGAACAAACGCCTCGCAACCCCAAATTTTCATAAACGACAAATAAGGAACCTTTCCTTTCCATATTTCATATGGAGTCTTATTGGCCGCTTTAGTCGGGCTACGATTTAGTGAAAATATTGCGGTTAAGATGGCAAATCCCCAAAACGAGTCAGGAAGCTCTGTAAGGCTCATCATCGACCGAACCAGATCTAATAAAGTTCGGTTTCTCCTTTCAGACACACCATTTAATTGAGGTGTTCCAGGAGGAGTCCATTGTGATACTATACCACAATCTTTTAGGTGTGAATCAAATTCATAATTTAGATATTCACCACCACGATCGGATCGTAGGGTTTTTATCTTCTTATTCAATTGGTTTTCCACTTCATGTTGAAACTCTTTGAACTTTTCAAAAGCTTCCCTCTTATGCCTCATTAAGTAGACGTATCCATATCTACTTAAATCGTCGGTAAAAGTAATGAAGTACTTGTAACCACCTCTAGCTTGGAGAGTCATTGGGCCACATACATCGGTATGTATAAGGCCTAATACTTCACTTGCTCGTGTCCCTTTTCCTGTAAAAGGAGCACGAGTCATCTTGCCCAAAAGACAAGATTCGCATTCACCATAAGATTCGTAATCAAATGGTTTGAGAAGTTTCGTTGAAACGAGTCTCTTTATGCGTCGTTCGTTTATATGATCTAAACGACAATGTCAAAAGTATGATTGATTAGGTTCACCTAATTTGAGCTTCTTGCTTTCTACATGATATATTTCATTAACATTATCAAGAACATAAATACCTCCAATAGAGATGGCTTTACCATAAAACACATCATTAAAAGAAAACGAACAACTATTGTTCTTGATTACAAAAGAGAAACCCTCCGCGTCAAGTACGGAAATGGAGATAATGTTCTTTGTCAAGGAGGGTACAAAATAACAATTATTTAAATACAACTCAAGACCACTAGCTATGGTTAGTACATAAGTTCCTACGGCGACAGCGGCAACTCTTGCTCCATTCCCCATTCGTAGGTCCACATCACCCTTGACTAGTGCCCGCACGTCCTTCAGCCCCTGCAAGTGATTACAAAGGTGAGAACCACATCCAGTATCAAATACCCAAGTGGAAGTGCAAGCATAGTTAATATCTATCATATAGAGAGAAGAGAGGATTATACCTGACGGTGTCACACATCCGTCCTTCTTACCCTGCAAATACTTGGGACAATTGTGTTTCCAATGTCCCTTGCCTTTACAATAAAAGCATTCGGCCTCGGCGTGCTTCTTGCCCTTAGCCTTGGCATTGCCATTCATAATACCTTTGCCCTTTCCCTTTCCATGCTTCTTAAATTGGGCTTTGACTTTTCCTTTCCCCTTTTGAACCCCTAGCTTCAAGTTTTTCAATCTCATTGTAAGACCATCCTTTTGCTCACTCCCACTTGCTTCCATATCCCTTTCGACTTGGGTAAGGAGAGCATGGAGCTCGTGAAAGCTCTTATCCATGCCATGCATGTTATAGTTTGCCCTAGTTTGGGCAAACTTTGGAGGAAGTGAGTGAAGGATGCGGCCAACCGCAAGCTTCTTAGGAATTTTGACCCCTAGACGATCTAGAGTGTCAACATGTTCCACCATCTTAAGCACATGTGGGCCAACCTTTTGGCCCTTCTCTAGCTTGGCTTCAAAAAGCCTAGTCATAGCATTATATTGGCGAATCTCGGGTGATTGAGAAAAGGCCAATGTCACCCTAGAGAATATCTCATATGCTCCAAGGGTGATGTATTGTTGCTTAAGGGTTGAGGACATCGACCAAATCAAGACCATCTTGACGTCGTTTGCTAGCTTAAGGTATTCCTCATAGGCGGCTTTGGCCGCATTAGTGGCCCTTGGGCCGGGTTCATTTGGAGGTGCCTCGGTCAAGTAGCGCAAAACGTTATCCGATAACGCCGCACTCTTGATCGTTTGCTCCCACTCGACGAAATTAGTTCCATCGTCTGTTAAGATGCATTTGTCCATAACGGACCTTAGCCATGAGTCTTTTCCTAGTTGAACGGTGTTGTTATTGTTTGCCATTGCGAATTATGAATAACTACAACAAAATTAGGAAATATTAACATTCATTGTTTTAATCAATTTTACTTGTATAACCAATTTAAACAAGTCACTCATATAATGACCCCTCACGAAATTATATAAGCGATTCCGAGAACCGCATTTTAGACAAAAGAACATGTTATGCAACTTTTATGTAAAAGACGGTAAGTCAACTTTTGACTAATTCTACTCCGAGAACTCTCGGTCGACGGATTTCAACTAAACCCATCTCCTAGTCCCAAGATAACGCTTATCTTGTTGAGTCCAACCCAATTTAGGCGTGTGATCGTATCACCCTACTTACCCGAGGTAAAAAGGTCCACATTGTGGTTGTCCTAATGAACACAGGATTCATAGGTGCTTCAATTGGTAAGGCTAAATCTCAATTCCTTTTTAAGTTATGTGAGAGGTCTTGCCAATTTTAGTTATTAATTCCCTATAAGTGAACTAAGTCGATGAATTTTGAATAACGTTGAATTGACAATCGATAAATAAAATGCATGTTGGTGATTTTGGCATGTGCGGAAAAATAAAGCAAGCAACCAAATTAAAATCCTAGTATGGCCACCTCGCTAATCTAATAAACTAGATGATTACAAATCGGAAACCAACTCCTTGGTCTCTTGCCTCTTCACGGAACGCTTTCCAATATGGCACCGTCTTTTGGAACACCGACTTTGGGAATCACCGTCTTCATAATAAATAATTACAAAAAATACAAATGAATATATATCAAATTCCTATTATACGTTTGATCTATAAATGAAATTATAAATTATTACAAAACGGCGATACGAAATCGCAATAAATTACAACCAAATCGGTATTCCCTTACATTACGGGTAATACCGATTAAAATAATCTAGGCCATACTAGGTACAACTTGCAATAAAATAAATAAATGGCATTCATTCATTCAACAACATAAATAAAAATGCTGAAAAATCATGCCAAAATCACCCCCAACACTTATCATGTTCATTCTAGCTCGGTTCTTACGAATTTTATCGATTTTATCAACTAAAAATCAATAATCAACACTTAAATCGTATTTAAGCTCAAACTAATTATCTAAACTGATTTAGAACTCAAAATTAGTCCCCACTAATTTCATTTGAATTTAACTAGTTTGATTTGATCGCATTTGCTATTTAAAGAGGTTTAATCATAACTTTTATGAATTAAACCCAAAATAAAATGAAAATTCATTAAAATTGAAACAAAAATATTTGTACATACTGGAACACTTCCAGGAACTTTAAAAACAAAAAAAATTTGCCCAAAAATTTGAAATGATTTTATGAACAAATAGCTTTATAAGAATCGTTTTTTATCAAATAAAAACCAACTAAAATAGTAAAATAATGAAACAAATTTTCAAATTTTACCAGAATGATTTAAATAATATTTTAAAATGTACAAAAAATTTTTAACTCCAGAAAGTCACGTTTCAATTTTAAGAACAAAATAACTCCTTTAAATCGATTTTTATACAATAAAAATCAATAACCATGCAATACAAGACCAAATGTCACGAAAATTTACATACAATATGTACACCATGCATGTGAGATCATATTAAAAATTTGAGGCCAGATTCAACATGCAACTATTTTTAGTTAACTTTTAACATAAAACCGCATGTTAACTCGGTTTTAAAGGCCATAAATCATACTAAATAGCAAAATAATTCGTAAATTCACAAAATTTGTTCACAAACATTTTGATGTCAGTAGGTATGCATGAAAATCAGAAAATTTCGTGAAAACCATTTTTAACATAAATTTTTGATTTTTACTCAAGTTATCGTATAACCCGATTTTAATGCTTAAAATCAACATACATGCTACAAGCTAGCTCTGATACCACATGAAAGTTCATAGACCCTAATTAGACTCCTCTAATTAGTTACTAAATTACTTGTTAATTTAGTGTTTAATAAAGATCTATGTAACATGCATGCAAATTAAAATGCATAATAAAAGTAAGAAGAAATTTCCTTAGATTGGGAAATTTCGGTTTATATGGGCACAACAAGAAACACCTTTCTTGTTGTTCTTGTGCTAGAAAGAAAAAGATGATCCTCCTTGTAATCTTCAAATTAGAAGACCTCCGTTGAGATGCACCCAAGAGAGAACCCAAACTAATCACTTAGTTTTTGACTAGAAAACACAAGTGAAAAAGATGAACTAATATTAGATTTTATTACTACTCTAGTAATAGGAAAATATTAGTATTTGAGAGTTTTAGAGAGATGAGGATTTTCGTGAGATGTACATGCAAAATAAGAATGAACAACAATCATCATGTCATACACTACCAAAATTTCGGCACCCACAAGTGTAATGTGGTCCATTTTGATTTTTGATATTTGTCCCACAAATACTTATAATCATATGTTTAATTATCTTGTATAATTAAGGGTTAATTTGATCATATAACAATTACATGACTCAAATTAATAAATAATATATACACTTAATTGTTAAGTGATATTTTATCATTATATCAATATATAATGGGTCCCACAATGCCTAGTTAGTTTATTTTACAACTACTTGTAAATATAATTAACTAATCACCTCTACCTCAAAGTATATGCATAACCTCAACTAATTTAATGAATTAACTATTAATCATTAAATTAAATCTTATTTAATCGTATTAAAATAAGACGTAAAATTTATTCAGTAAATTATCGTATAATTGACTAATAAACTTATCCGGAATGAGTTCGTAACTCAATTTCCAATAATTAACTCTCGTAACTAAACATATATCAAATATATATATAAAGTACTAATTAATATGTATCATATACAAATAATTAGATTTCTGTTTGGGTCTCATCCTATAGGTGTGACCGAAAGGGGTCAGTTGATTACCGCCGTCATACGACAATAACGTCTAACTCTAGTCAGCTGACCGTTATCGATTTACGTTAATCAACTGACGTGGAGTATCAAAATACTAGTCATCCCACTAATATTCAAAAATGAGATTTATAATATAAATGCACTATTGTGGAGGACACTTGCTCCAATATTTAGGAATAGCTTCCCTTATATATATGTTACACAAACTCCTAAAGGACTCTTAAGAAAGATCTTTTGATCTCTACAGTAAAACCTAGCATGATACTTAACTAACCAATCCAGATCCAAAATTACATCAAATTCACCAAGAGGGAATCTAAGAAGGTTAGCGGGAAAGACCGTTTCTCCAATGCAAATAGGAATATCGAGATAAACAAGGGAACAAGAAATTATTTCTCCGGAAGGTAAGGATATAGGAGTATCCTCACTAGAACTAGACTCAAGAGTTAACTTATCAACATATAAGGATGACATAAAGGACATAGAAGCGCCAATAACAAAGAGAACAAGGCATGGTTGATCTAGAATAAAGAACATACCGGTGATAATCTTGGGGTGAGTATCGATCTCTGCATCGCTCACAACAAAGATAGACCCCTTAAGCTTAGCATTGGGAATATTCCTATCTGGGTAATAAATGAAGAGATGACCGGGCTTTTTGTAAAAGTAGCAAATCAAGGGCCGGTTGTAGCATGCAACTCCGGGATGAATGAACATAAAACTTGTTAGTTCCAAATCTCCTTAGTAGGAATTAACCTAGCAAACTTGGTCAACCTATCCAAAATTACCGAAACGACTTCTTTACTACCCACGGTTCTAGGTAACGCTATTACAAAGTCCATGGAGATGGACTCCCATTTCCATAAAAGAACATCCAAAGGTTGTCATAAACCACCAGATCTTTTATGCTCAATATTCACTTGTTGGCATGTGAGACACCTTCCCACATATGACACAACTTTTTCTTTCAAATTTGGCCACCAAAGTTGTGGCTTTAAGTCTTTGTACATCTTGTCGCCTCCGGGATGAATTGAATAAAGAGATAGATGAGCTTCATCAAGAACTCTTTCCTAAAGTCAAGGGGATTGGGAACAAACATTCGGCCACGAAATCGAAGAACTTCATTATCCTCATTCTTGAAATCTTTAGCTTTGCCTTCAAGTAGCCTTGCGTGAATAAATTTGTAAGTAGCATCATCCACTTGATTCTCTCGGAGTTTTTGATGAAGAACGGGCTCCGCAACCATAGCACCTTGGTAATCAAACCCATTCTATAAAAATTCAAGCTTCAATCTTCGAAATTCGGAAAAGAGGTCATTGGGCAACACACGAAGGGTATTCAAGGAATTAGCCGTGTTTCTACTAAAGGCATCGTTAACTACATTATTTTCCCCTTCATGGTAGAGCAACTCAAAATCATAATCATTCACCAACTCCAACCATCGTCTTTGCCTCATATTCAACTCCTTTTGGGTAAAAATATACTTCAAACTCTTGCACTCGGTGAAGATACGACAATGGACACCAATAAGATAATGCCTCCAAACCTTCAAAGCATTAACAACGGCGGCTAACTCAAGGTCATGAGTAGGGTAGTGCACCTCGTGAACTATCAATTATCGCGAAGCATATGCAACAACCTTATTGTTTGCATAAGAACACAACTGAACCGCAACGTAGAAGCTGTTGGAGTAAGGGTCCTCAACAATAGTGCGATCACTTAATTAAATCTCAATAATAATAATACAAAGGGATGATAGATATTATAGTCGACTGGTCAACATTAATCGGTAACGATTGGCTTGGTAGAGTTTGACGTTACAGTCGTATGACGGTGGTGATCAGTTGATCCCTTAAGGTCACACTTATAGGACCATCCCCTTAATTGAAAAGTTAATTAATTGTATATCGATACATATTAATTATATCCTTAAAGTGAACAAATTTTATTTGTGAGTAAGAATTTAATGTCTTATTGTAATGTGATTAAATAAGACTAAATTTGGTAATTAAAATGTTATATTACTAAAATTGGTCATTGTTTATGAAACAATCTAAGATAAGAAAGATTAGTTAATTATAATTACAAAAGGTTGTAAATTATATTAACTAGACTTTATATGACCCACTTTATACACATGTAATTAGGAATCACTAGTCAATTTATTATATGTAATTTATGTGATGTGAAATGATATTTAATTTGTTAAATATGCATTCAAATATCTAATGACACGTTACATGCTACATGACATACAAAATTACAAATGACAAATTGAATAAGATAAAATGGAGTCCATATTATAGTCAAGGGTGCCGATTTTATGTGGGTAGTTTAGGGTTGTAAATAGTTTATGGGTTTTTATGAAAAACACCATGATTACACCGAATTAGACTAGCCTACCCTATAATTTTTATAAGACAAAAAGGTGAGCATGCTTGACTCTTCTGTAGGGCAAAAATCCGACCACCCCACATACCAACATGAGAAGTTGTTCTTATTTTTAATATAAAATATGTTTTATGCTTATCTTACTAGAACTCATATAACATCTTTATCATAAAAGGTTAATGAAATACTTTGTTCTAAAATCTTATATCTTGATATATATATTACTATTCTAGTAATATTATTAGTATTAAGATTTTGATTTAAAGTCTCTAATAATATTATCTAGTTCGCTATATTATTAGTATTAAGGGTTTTTCTTGGGTACAATCAAGAGGAGTGTTTCTACATGAGAAACTTGAAGTTCATCCTCATCATATAAGCTCAAGAACAAGGTCTTCATAGTTTAAGAGTAAACTATTAATAAAATGATATTAGAAATGTCTAATATCAAGTTTAAGAAACTTACAAGCAGTATCAGAGCTTTGGTTGTTGCATGCATAATCGATTTATAGTTATTTCGAGTTAATGTAACTTAAAGAAAACTAGTAATTTGTGTTTTATAAGATAAAATCACAAAGTTATCTGCATGTCAATATATTCTAATATTAATTTTATTTTAGGTCATTTTGATGATTTATGGAAATTTATATTGATCAAACATAATTTTTAGTGTTTTTATTACATTTTACTGTGTAAAATGATGTTTAAAATGCTAAAAATAGTTAGACATATCTTCTGACCATAAAATTTTTAAAAAATATCACACATGCATTTTACTTACTTTATGTAAACTTTTGTGTGAATTGGACTTATTTCTCAAGATTTAAGATTTTTATATGATAAAATGATATAAATGAAGGTCAAATGGTTAAAACTACTTATGCTTTGAATCTGACCATAAAATTGTAATATATTGTCACATGCATGTTTTCCTGTAATACTGGAAATTTTAAGACGGATGTGATTTGTATAGCATGATTTATGAATTTTTAATGTAAAAAGGCATAAATAGTGACTTATTTAGCAAATATAGCTAAAATAATTTCATATTATGAGAAAATTATTCCTGGTTGCATAAATGTCCCACATTTCAGATATAAAGTTGAAAATTTAATTTGATTAATTTTCCCATGCTTTATGTATTTTATTTGATAAAACCGATAAAGAGCAACCGATTTTTCTCAAAAAGGATTTGAAATTTTTAACCATGTTTTTTGATATTTTGAGGGTTATGGAAATGTTCCAAAATGTAAAAAAATTTAAAATTCAAATTTCGAAATTATTGTAATTAAATTTGTATTTATTTGATTAAAATATGATTTTAAAGTCTAATTTTGAGCAATTAAATAACAACAAGTTGAATTATTTTCAAAAAATTGAGTGATGACTAATTTTTGACTCCTAAATCAGTTGGAATAATTAACTTGGACTTAAATATTATTTAAGTATTGTTTGGTGATTTAAAAATGTTATTATCACGCACTTCCGTAAAACCGGGTTATAAATGATATAAACCGTAATATAGAGCGATTTGGCATTTAAAAAGAGCATGTTTTATACATATTATTATGCTGCATATTTATTATGAATGTCATATGTTGGTTTATGTAATTTGGAATTATGTAATTTCTTCCTTATATGGCCTTAATTTTAATCGATATTATCCGGAATGTAAGGGATTATTCATTCGGTTGTAATTTAATGTGATCTCGTATCACTTTTATTGTATTATTTTATTTTACAAATGTATAATAGGAAATTATTGTAATTTTATTATATAATTTGTATTTATTTGTAATAGCGGAGTTTCCCAAAGACGGTGTCATTGGGATGGAGTTCCAAGAGAGACGGTGACCTTGGGAGGCGTGCTTACGAAGTTCAAGGGACCAAAGGAGTTGGTGTCCGAATTCATAATAGATTATATGATTTTCTATTCTAGGAAAGGTCATACTAGGAATTTTACTTTTATGCTTGCATTTTATTTAATATGTTTGCATGCATTGCCAAATCGCCATACCATGACATGCATATTTTTTCGAGTTTTCGACCATGTCAATTAAAATTATCGTTAATTCATCGATTTAGTTCACTTAAACGGGATAGATAATAAATTGTCGTGACTTCTCATAGTAAATAATTGAGATCAAGCCTTGCCAAATAGTAAAACCCATGAATCCCAATTTCGCAAGGAAGTAGGCTCGGCTCACCGGGGTGCTAAACTTGTTACGTTCGGTAAGTGGGGGTAGTAAATGTTATTATTTCGAAATTTTGATTGAGCTCAACGGAAGTATTCGCGACCGTAGCCGCATGTGTTCCGGGCTTAAGATAAATATTATAGTAATATTATCGACCGAGAGTTCTAATGTAGAATCGATTAAAGAGTTCATCCATCGAATTATGTAATAAGGGATGAATCGGCTAACCGTGCCCAAGTTGATATGAACTTGGATCTCGGAATCATTTATGATAGTTGGGTAGAGGTCACTATATAAATGCTTAACTGGTTTAAAATGTTTGCAAGTTTAAAACGATAATTGTTAATTATTTCCTCCATCTCCGTTTTGTAGTTTTTTTTTTACCGCAATGGATACATCTCAATCTACGGCACCTATCACCATTGCTTCATATCACAAATCATTAGATGAAATTTGCGCTCTTAATAATCTTGATACAACTAGAGAACTTCATTTGGGAATTGGTTCTAACGGGAATCTCAAATGAGTTACCTCTTCCACACCCGGCTTGCTAAATATTTTGGTGAAAGAGTCTTTGGAAGACAATCTCACCAAAGATATGCAATCCATGTCTTTGGAATCAAGGAAATATCAAGAGGCTAGTGGGAGTACTAGCAAGAAACGTCTTGCACCTAAAACGAAATGGTTCAAAAATAAGGGGAAGAAAGGTAAAAAGTGTAAGAGAAACAGAAAAGGTAGTAAGACTACCAATGGTCCGCAAGTAAATGATGAATGTCAATATTGTCATGGGCCATTGGATGAGTAACTGTCCCATGTACTTGTAGCATATTAGAGATGGACTAGTGATTCCACTCGATAATATTCTCTCCGAAATTTTTGTTATTGATATAAATTATACCTCCACCTCAACATAGGTATTGGATACCGGTTGTGGTTCTCAACTTTGTAATTATTTACTGGGGCTAAGAAACGTGGAGAAGCTAGGCAAGGGTGATGTGGATCTACGACTTCGAAATGGAGCTAGGGTTAGCCGCCACTTCTAAGGGGACCTACGTACTTGTTTTAGCAAATGGTTTTGAATTGTACTTGAATAATTGTTATTTTGTACCTTCTTTGTCTAAAAACATAATATCCGTAGCCATGTTGGACGTGGAAGGTTTTACTTTTGCAATCAAAAACAATTGTTGTATGATTTCAAAGAATGACTTAGTCATAGGCCATGTTAATTCTATTAATGGTATTTATGTTCTTGAGACATCTAACTCAACCAGAGATATCTATAACATTCAATCAAAAAGACTCAAGTCAAGTGATCCAAAGGAGTCATACATTTGGCATTGTCGATTAGGTCACATAAATGAGAATCACATCAAAAGACTAGTATCGACTATTATAATTAAACCGTTTAATTTTCAATCTTTTGGAACATGCGAATCTTGTCTCCTAGGGAAAATGACTCGTAATCCTTTTAGTGGTAAAAGGACACGAGCAAGTGATTTATTGGGCCATATACATACCGAGGTGTGTAAACCAATGACTATTTTTGCTAGGGGTAATTATGACTACTTCATTACATTCACTGATGATTTAACTAGATATGGGTATATTTACTTAATCAAATATAAAAGTGATGCTTTTGAGAAATTCAAGGAACTTCAAAATGAGGTAGAAAACCAATTGAACAAAAAGATCAAAGCATTGCGATCCGATCGTGGTGGTGAGTATCTTAGTAATGAATTTGATTCACACTTGAAGAATTGTGGCATTGTATCACAACTAACTCCACCTAGAACACCCAAACTTAATGGTGTGGCTCAAAGGAGAAATCAAACCCTACTTGATATGGTTCGATCAATGATGAGTCAAACCGAGTTGCCAGACTCATTTTGGGGATTTGCTATCCAAACCGCCATAATATCATAGAATAAAAGCCCGACCAAAGCCACTGAAAAGACTCTATATGAGATGTGGAAAGGGAAAGTCCCTAATTTATCCTATATGAAGATTTGGGGATGCGATGCTTTTGTTAAGGTAAAGATCGACAACAAGCTAGCCCCAAGATCCGAAAAATGCATTTTCGTAGGTTATCCAAACAACTCACGTGGTTACTACTTCTACAAACCTCAAGAATACAAAGTGTTTGTGTCTAGTGAGGCTGTCTTCTTAGAAAGGGAACATATATCTAAAAGACACAGTGGGAGAAAATTTGAACTTGACGAAGTTCAAGAGCCACAAACCGAAGAGAAGACGGAAGAAGATGTTCCTTCGTCGTCCAATTCTGTTGTTATTCCATCTGTACCTAGGAGGTCCGGAAGGGTTAGTCACCAACCCGATAGATACGTAGGTATTATCGAAGAAAATAACAATTTTGACTTGTTACTTTTAGAAAGTGACGAACCCACGACCTAAAAAGCTGCCATCTCTAGTTCAGATTCCAATTTATGGCTTGAAGCCATGAAATCTGAAAAGATGTATGAAAATCAAGTTTGGGACTTTGTTGATTTACCTAAGGATGTGAGACCTCTTAAATGCAAATGGATCTTTAAAGTAAAGAATGGCATAAAAGGACATGATGATGTCTATAAGGGAAGGCTAGTTGCAAAAGGTTTCACCCAAATTCATGGTCTTCACTATGACAAAACGTTTGCCCCTGTAGCCATGCTAAGATCTATTTGGATAATGTTAGCAATTACCGCATTTCATGACTATGAAATATGGCAAATGGATGTCAAAAGCGCCTTCCTAAATGGGTATTTTGGAGGATGAAGTGTATATGATACAACCCGAGAGTTTTGTAGATCCTAACAAAGTATGTAAGCTTAAGAGATCCATTTATGGTCTTAAGCAAGCATCGAGAAGTTGGAACCATCGTTTTGATCACGTTATAAAAGAAAATGGTTTCCCTCGAAGTGTCGAAGAACCATGTTTATAGATGAGATTTAGTGGCAGCAATGTTGTCTTCCTTATACTCTATGTAGATGACATACTTCTCATTTGGAATGATATACCAATGCTTACCTCTGTCAAGGGGTGGTTGGGAAATCATTTCCAAATGAAAGATTTAGGAGAAGCACAACGCATATTAGGTATCCGGATCTATAGAGATAGATCCTAGAGATATTGGCTTTAAGTCAGGAATCTTATCTGGGTAAGATTCTTTGACGATTCAACATGGATAAATAAAAGAGAGGTCTTATTCCTATGGGTAGTGGGATTTTTTTTAGCAAGTCTCAATCACCCACCGAACCTGAAGATGTTGAACGCATGAAATTGATTCCCTATGCTTCTGCCGTAGGATCGATCATGTATGCCATAATATGCACACGTCCAGATGTCTCGTATGCTTTAAGCATGACAAGTAGATATCAAGCCAATCCAGGTGAGAGTCACTGGGTAGCCGTGAAGAATGTCCTTAAGTACTTGAGAAAGACAAAGGATTCATTCTTTGTGTTTGAAGAAGATTCTGAATTATGTGTTAAGGGTTACGTTGATTCAAGTTCCCAAACCTATAGGGATGATATGAAATCTCAATGTGGCTTTATTTTTATGATCAATGGAGGTGCGGTTAGCTGGAAGAGTTTCAAAGAATCGGTTATCGCGGATTCTACAACGGAGGCTGAGTACATTGCAGAATATGAGGGTGCGAAGGAAGCTGTTTGGATAAGGCAGTTTTTAGAGGGGCTAAGGGTAGTTCCTTCTGCCAAGGATCCTATCACAATCTTTTGTGATAACAGTGGGGCTATCTTTCAAGCTAAAGAGCCCAAGTCTAGTAACAAGTCTAGACATGTACTTAGAAAATTTCATGTCATAAGAGATTATATTGTAAAGAAGGAAATTGCGATCTGTAAGGTTGTGACAAATGATAACATTTCTGATCCCTTAACCAAGCCCTTATCGCAGGCTAAGTATGACCAACATGTTATATCCATGGGTCTTAAACGCATGCCAAATTTGTATTAGATTATAAGATATGAAATAAAAATGTGTTTTTTATTGATCATATATGATAATCCCTTCTATCGTTTGAGTTATATCTTTTAAACTCTTTTATTTGTGACTTTGTTATATCCAAATGGGTTTTAGAGACAATGTTGGACCCCATTAAAGTGAACTGGATTAACATAGGATTGACCCATAGTCACTTATATGAGGTGACATCTCGAAGTGACTAGATTGTGGTGCGATTGATGGCAAGTTCAAGTGTCATAGGGTCATAGGGATGACCAATCGATCACATAGACAAACTTTATGAGACACTCTGTCGGGAAGTGACCGCTTTTAGATTTCTGGCAACTCTTATAGCCTGGTCGTGGCAAGAGCTACTATAGTATTTTTATTTGAGTCAATTCTTTGACTAAAGAGTGTTCGCCTAAGGTGGCACAGTTTCAGAGTGACTTTGATTTATGCTCTACGACCTTCGTAATTGGGGTCAAATGGGCATCTTTTGGGCCATGATGAGCTGTGGCTATTCGGAGGGAATAGTGCGATAGGAATTGTCCACCCCTTTGTCAGGGTTGTTTTTAAATCTCAAGGCCACTCGAGGAGGAGTAAGCTGAAAATGCGTGGCCACTCTCGGAAGGTATCTATGGTAGAATATTCCGATCAGTCAGTTACTCTCCAGATCGAGGAAACCACTCTTGATATGATCAAATGCAAGTTCGACCTGCAAGACACCTTGCATTGAGTGGGATACTGTAATAGGACAAGAGAATTGGTGACGCACAATTGTTTCGGACAAGTGGAAAATTGTTGGATTAAGTGTCCTCAACAATAGTGTGATCACTTAATTAAATCTCAATAATAAGAATACAAAGGGATGATAGATATTATATTCAACTGGTTAGCATTAATCGGTAACGATTGGCTTGCTAGAGTTTGACGTTACTGTCGTTTGACAGTGGTGATCAGTTGATCCCTTAAGGTCACACCTATAGGACCATTCCCTTAATTGAAAAGTTAAATAATTGTATATCGATAGAGATTAATTAAATCCTTAAATTGAACAAATTTTATTTGTGAGTAAGAATTTAATGTCTTATTGTAATGTGATTAAATAAGACTCAATTTGGTAATTAAAATGTTATATTACTAAAATTGGTCCTTGTTTATGAAACAATATGAGATAAGAAAGATTAGTTAATTATAATTACAAAATATTGTAAGTATATTAACTAGACTTTATATGACTCATTTTATACACATGTAATTCAGAATTACTAGTCAATTTATTAAATGTAATTTATGTGATGTGAAATGATATTAATTTGTTAAATATGCATTAAAATATCTAATGACATGTTACATTCTACATGACATACAAAATTACAAATGACAAATTGAATAAGATAAAATGGAGTCCATATTAGTCAAGGCTACCGATTTTATGTGGGTAGTTTAGGGTTGTAATTAGTTTATGGGTTCTTATGAGAAACACCATGATTACACCTAATTAGACTAGCCTACCCTATATTTTTGATAAGACAAAAAGGTGAGCATTCTTAGCTCTTCCCTAGGTCAAAAATCCGGCCACCCCACATACCAACATGAGAAGTTGTTCTCATTTTTAATATAAGATATGTTTTATGCTTATCTCACTACAACTCATATAACATCTTTCTCATTAAAGGTTTATGAATTACTTTGTTCTAAAATCATATATCTTGATATATATATATATATATATATATAGAGAGAGAGAGAGAGAGAGGTAGGATCCGGTGAGTCCACCTAAATATTTGAGTCCGTGAGTCTAGGAAACAATATCAAAGAATGTATGAAACAATATCACTGATTATACTTAACAGTATCACGAAAAAACACAATATAAATGGGTTAAAAATATTTAATGTCATATTACTCGCCGTCGAAGACCACCACCCACCCACCATTACCGGCGACATATCCAAGTACCAAGATGACACAAGTAAAGAGTTATCCACCATCGTCGTCAACCATTTATCCCATGTTTTTTTTTTCAATCTCCATATTCCTCCACTCATACACATTACTTCTCAGAGCTCATAGTATCACGCACCACCACCAATCACAATAACATTTCTCGTTGTCATCGTCAAATTAAGGGTCTCGTTGTAGGCTATGAAGAAGCATCACGTAGGCTAAGATGCTAAGTAAAGAGGAAATAAAATAAAATAAGCTATAGGCAATAAACTCCGGACTCGATAGATGTGAAAAAAAGTATGAGAAAAAAAAACTTCATAATAGTGAGCGAAATTTGTTCAGTGGTGTGATATTGTAGGGTATACCCCGTGATATTGTTTAGTTTAACTTGTTATATTATATCATGGACTCACGGACTCAAAAAGATAGGGTGGACTCACATGATCCTAATTATATAGAGGCCGAATCAGGTGAGGCCGTTAATTTTGGCTAGCCGGGCTGCCTCACCAAAATTCACTGGGCTGATTTTGAGTTTTTTCATTGGATTGAAAATTTGAGGTCATCCATTTATTTTCATTTGGCTCAAATACTCTCTTTAAAATAAAATAGACAAAACCCCAAACACTTTAGTTTGTCTTTCTCTGATTTACACAAATTAATTGTTACTTCATTTTCTGAAACTTGCACTTGATTTTGTGAATCTCTAACCTGGTTTTGTGAAACTAAGACTTTTGTGAATCTAAAAATTGAATTGTTAACTTTGAACATACAGTAGCATTTACAAACTTCTATGATAATTGTAAATATATTTTTTATCTATGTGGGCTTCGAACCCACACCTTGCACAATAACACAACGCTCTACCTTTTGAGCTTATAGATAATATAGTGCAAATTGATTTATGTATTTAACAAATAACAAACGACACATACATTAAAGTATTAGTAAAGAGTTAATGTGTGAATCTTAGACTTTGTGCTGTGAGCATAGGACCTATCTTATGTAGTTTCAAAAAATAAAGTCCACGATTCACAAACCTTAGGCGCGAAATTCACAAAATAGTAGCCTACTTTCACAAAGCAATACCTGTATTCACAGCAGTTTCACAAAGTAAGGTTCATGACGCACACCACAAAGTCCAAGATTCACAAACCTTAGGCGCATGATTCACAAAATAAAGGCGTACTTTCACAAAGTCAATTACTATGTTCACAGCAGTTTCACAAACTAAGGTCTTAGACTCACATCACAGAGTCCAAGATTTACAAACCGTAGGCATAGGATTCACAAAATAAATGCTTACTTTCATAAAGTCAATTCATATGTTCACAATAATTTTACAAAGTAAGCAAGTCAATGAAAAACTCAAATACACAGCTAATATTCAAGCCATTGATTGAAACTATGACTTTGTGTAAGCACTAAATTTTAAGAGTCAATGAATGGTGGTACTAACCAAAGATGAACAATTACGTTTTTTTGCTATTCATAACTAACATCAAATCGAGATATTTCCACTATCTTTCAGACAATTAGAATATTAGGCAGCATAACCAACACTTGAATCATCATCATCAGCAGCAAAACTATAAACCTTAGAAATAAAAATCACAAAAATCAACCTAATAATCCATTGAAAATCATAAAAAAGCAAAAATTATGAAACGAAACACTAAAACGATTAGAAAGAAGTGTACGAAGTTGAAATGTCGGAAATATAAAATGAGAAATCGCGAAATAATTGCAAACCTAGATTTAATATAAAGAAAAGGAGTGGAATGAAATTAGGATGAAGCGAATTAAAAATTAATCGATCGAAAGGTAAGGTATCAAATTACCTGGATGAATTACAATTAGGCGAATTGTAGGATGATAATGGCGAATGAAAATCGAAAATCAATAAGTTGATGTTAAAGAGAGAAAGCTTAAGAAGAGAGAGGGTGATGAAAGTTTAATGTGTCGCATAAATGAGAGAATGAAGCTGGTAGATTGAGGTTTGTAAGGGACACGTGGCACAATCTGAAACGTCCATGAATTTTAGATCCGACGGCTACGATGGGTACAGCTGCCTCACCCTAAGAAGGGTGCCTCATATGATTCAATTCCTATATATATATATATATATATATATATATATATATATATATATATATATATTACTATTGTAGTAATATTATTAGTATTTAGATTTTGATTTAAGGTCTCTACTAATATCATCTATTGAGCTATATTATTAGTATTAAGGGTTTGTCTTGGGTGCAATCAAGAGGAGTGTTTCTACAGTTTAAATTTGAAGTAAGGAAAAGTTTCTTCTTATCTTTGTTTTTGTTAAGCATGCATAAGCTCTACATAGTTTAAGAGTAAACTATTAATGAAATGATATTAGAAATGTCTAATATCGAGTTTAAGTAACTTACAGAACCATCACAAAACACTTCAAAGTCAACTTCGTCTTCAGGTAAAGTCAATACCTGGGTGGTTGTCAAACTTTTCTCTAAATCTTTTAACGCGGCTTCACAAGCTTTACTCCACTTGAATTTGGTTTCTTTCTTCAAGAGATGGGTGATAGGCTTGGCAAGCATGGAAAAGTCTTTAACAAAGCGGCGGTAATAATTGGCTAGAGCAAGGAAACTTTGGATTTCTCGAACATCGGTAGGACTCTTCCACTCTACAATGGCTTCAAACTTCGAAGGATGTACCATAACAACTTCTTTAGAAATCACAAGCCCAAGAAAAGACACTTTAGGCAACAAAAACTCACAGATGGAAAACTTAGCAAACCACTTTTGTCGTCGAAGAACTCCCAAAATGGCACGAAGGTGAATAGCACGCTCTTCCTCGGACTTAAAAAAAATCAAGATGTCATCAATAAACACCACCACACACTTATCAAGGAACTCACTAAAAGTGCGGTTCATTTGGTCCATGAAGAAACCGAGAGAGAGAGAGAGAAAAAGCAAAATTAAAAAGAAAATTTTTTGGTACCTGCTACTGTTCACGGCTACTGTTCATCCGTGAATAGTGAAAAAAAAAATAATTTGTTTTGTTTATTGCATTATAAAGATAATGTATGTTGGTTGTTGTTGTGAAAAAGTTCACAATGATAGATACCCTATTATTTTAAAAGTTTTAAAATAATGTTGAATTTAATTTATGTTATACCTGATAATATGAATTAAATTGGATTATGGTTGATTAAAATTGTTGTGTGCAGTTAAGAAATTGTCACATAATTTTGATCATTTTATAGGTGGTTTGGATAAATTAATCATCATAATTAATGAATTATGTCTTGAATGTTTAATTTATTATGTTGATGCACATTATTTTGTTGAATGAACGAATGAATGGATGAATGGATTATTTTGGTATTTTTACAAGAGGTTGTAATTT
Source organism: Heliosperma pusillum (assembly GCA_022085475.1). Classification (NCBI taxonomy): domain Eukaryota; kingdom Viridiplantae; phylum Streptophyta; class Magnoliopsida; order Caryophyllales; family Caryophyllaceae; genus Heliosperma; species Heliosperma pusillum. Next base: position 22,409 of record JAIUZE010012983.1, read on the forward strand.
GTATTGCTTAGTGTGGCCTTAGAAGATTGTGTTATCGTAATGATGGTAACATGGTCTTTGATGTATTTTGAGATCTCGAATCTCCCCTTTGTAATCTTTAATTATAATTTTTAAATTAGAATGTAAATAGGTTTATATTTTGTAATTTTTAAAATTGTATTTTTGAGAAGACCAAAGATGGAGATCGGATAGCTCACTCCCGCTACATGGACCAAGATGGAACATCAAGTCAAGCTTCTAGGGTCCATAAGGATGGATTCCAAAGTGTAATTTTTGTTCTATTTTGATAGGATAGGCCACACTAGGACTTTGTACTTTGATTTTCATTTTTCCGTTCTTATTGTTTTTCTTTTGCATGATAGTTAGTGCATCATATTCCGCCTAAACCAAACCACCTACTACTTAATTGCATGAAAATTGACTCATATAGATTGTATGTTAATTATCATGGACATCCAGATGTCACTCAAAATTCTAAAAGCTATCATCTTAAATTATTCATTCTCTAAATGCTAGATCATTCGTTCACTTAAATGAATAAAATTAAAGCTGATGGACCTTCCTCTAAAACCCAAAATTGAGATTAGTCTTTATAGGGAAAACTGCTATGAATCCCTTCTTCATCGGTAGGCATATAGGACCTTACTCTCCATATGATCCCTTCTACGTTGGGTAAGTAGTATGTGTTGACCTATTTTACCTCAACATTATAGTCCGAGTAATATCTCGTGATTATGATGGACTAAAGATAGAATTTACAGAAATTTATCGACCAGGAATTCTAAAAGTAGAATTAGCCAAGAAGTTGGCTTATCAATTTACAGAAATTGAGTCTTGGGATCATTTATATAATACTTGAGGGAGGTCAATTGTATAAATGCAAAAGTCTTCGCATTAATCGGTTTTGCATTAGACTTAATTAAAACGATGAAAATGCTTATTATGTTTTATCTCCTTTTTCGCAGTGTAGCATTCATTTACATCGATAAAACTGTTATAACAAATGGGTGGACATGATGATGCCCCTATGCCAAGTGCCACGCTCGCACGCGAATCATGGCTTAAGATGTTCATGGACAACATGAATCAGTCCACGCGACTGAAGAATAACGGGTCCAACTTTGCGGACTGGGAGGCTTCATTACAAAATGCTGCCATAGCTGACGATAAGCTCAAGTACTTGACTGAGCCACTACCGCCTAACCCACACCCCAATGTAGGAGCCAATGAATCACTTGCTTATTGTGATTTCGTAATGAAGGCGGGTGCGATAAAGAACGTACTCATCTTTTCAATGAAATCCAATTTGCAAAGACGATTCATTGCCCAAGGTGCAAACAAGATTTTCACCACGCTCACTAACGAGTTCTCAAAAGCACCGCAGATCGTTATGTATGAGCTTACCACTCGCTTCTTTGAAGCGAAACTCCAGAAGGGCCAACCGGTTAGCCCAAACATTCTCGATATGATCGAGAATCTCGAAAAAATGGAGGCACTTGATTGCAAAATCAAAGAGAGCGTGGTCATTGACCGCATGCTTCATTCACTCCATGATGGTTTTGCCCAATTCAGGGCAAATTACTACATGAATGATTTGAAGAGAAATCCTCATCAGCTACACTCACTTCTCATACAGACTGAGAAGGATCTGAAATTGAGTGGGAGCCTGAAGCAGAACGTTCTCTTGATTGCAAACAAGGGTAAGGGTAAGGGCAAGGCTCAGGCCGACCTAGCTGTAGGGAAGCCGAAGTTCATGAAGCCAGGAAAGGGCAAGAGTGGGCCTGGTGAGACTAGCAGTAGCTCACAAGGCAAGACAAAGAGCAAAGAAAACATGGAGTGCCACCATTGCCACAAGACTGGGCATTGGAGGCGGAACTCTCCCGTGTATGCTGAAGACGTAAAAGCAGGTCACGTCACTCCTGTTGGTATGTCATCTTTTATTCATATGATTGAGATTAACCATGCAAGTTTTGGAACTTGGGTACTTGATAGTGGTTGTGGTTCTCATCTGTGTAATCATTTGCAGGGCCAAAGAAACATCAAAACTCTCGAAAAGGGTGATGTGGACATGCGAGTGGGGAATGGAGCAAGAGTAGCTGCCGTTTCAGTGGGAACATATGTAATCCAACTCCCGAGTGGATTTGAGTTATTTTTAAATAACTGTTACTATGTACCCAGTTTATCTAAAAACATTATTTCTGTTTCCGTACTCGATAAAGACGGTTTTTCATTTGTAATAAAGGATAATAGCTGTATTTTCTCTTTTAACGAAATGATTTATGGTAAAGCAGTTCCATGAATGGGATTTATGTTTTCGATCAAACCAAAGATATATTGCATGTGAGTAATAAAAGGGTAAAGGTTGGTGACAAAGATCAAACCTATCTATGGCATTGCCGTAAGGGACACATAAATGAAAAAAGCGTGAAGAAGGCATCAATATGACTAACCTTTTAGTCATTTAATAAGGCATCAATATGATTATTTTCTCAAATAATCACATCTCTCAATCACATCCTTTAGGTGTGACTTTTAGGGACCAGTTGATCACCGCCACCTGTATGACAATAACGTCTAACTTATCTAGCAAGCCAACCATTATTGATAAACGTTAATCAACTGATTACAATACAAAGTATACCCTGTGAACCTACAGAGATTTATTTATGTTATTGCACTAACTGTGGAGGACACTGGCTCCAACAATCTCCCACTTGTCCGTACAAGTGTATGTGCGACGACCGATTCTCATATCCATAATAAATTTCTACCACTCAATGTAAAACAATTTGCAAAGTCCGTATTCACAAAGGTCGTATTTTACAAGTGATCTGTATCAAGAGTCGTTTCCCCGACTAGAGAGTAACTTAACTGATAAACGAATCTTCATTCGAGCATGGCCATGCATTTCAGTTACAGCTTCTCGAGTGGCCCTGAGAAATATCATATCCTGATAAAGGTGGGATATTTTCTTCAACTCCAAACTTGCAGATACAAGCGCAGTATGAAATGACCCAGTGAAAATCTACTTAGCCTCCTATTACGGTCGACCATGAGAAATAAACCAAAGTCACCCAAAAACTGCCTTTATCTCAAAAGACAGTCGATAGTCAAAAGAATCGACTCTAGGAACACTATGGATGTTCTATCCACGACCTGGCACCTAATGTTCTGAAACATTTAGGACTCCATAACGTCGTCACAAAATGTCCTGCGCAGTATCATTATAACCCGGATCTATGATCGATCAGTCAACAGTTTGACTTATGGCTCGTTGAACCCACCATCAATCGACGTCACAAAATAATTGCCAGAGTTATCAGCTCATGTAGCCAATTACGGACCAAAACAAAATATAATGTAATTCAATTCACTTTGTGGTGTTCAATGTTGATTTCATAGATAGTTTTATGAAAAAGATACAGGTGTCTAATCCATATAGTTTTATGAAAAAGATACATGTGTCTAATCCCCTTGCTCCACGTAATCTCGGATCATGTGAGCCTTCCGTTGTACATGCCTAGACTGTAACACCCGGAAATGTACCCTATTTTTCTAGTAAAAATATTTTACGGATACATTTCAGCGAATTTTAGTTTTAATCGTAAATTTAATTTTTCGAGTCGAATTTACAATTTCCGAGTTCGTATTTGGAATTTCCGCGAGATTCCATGAGAATCCTGTCTTAAGGCGTCTTTGACTTTCCTTGACTTTTAAGTCGTCTTTGACTTTTCTTGACTTTTAAGCCGTCTTTGACTTTCCTTGACTTTTAAGTCGTCTTTGACTTTTCTTGACTTTTAAGTCGTCTTTGACTTTTCTTGACTTTTAAGTCGTCTTTGACTTTTCTTGACTTTTGAGCCGCCTTTGACTTTTTGTTGACTTTTCCGACTCACCCTTTACTTATACTCCCTCAAACCCTAAACCTAATTCATTTCCTCACAATTCATTTCCTTCTTCTTCCTCACCATAAACACCAAAAACCTTGCCTCCATTTTGATCCGTCTTAGATTCGTCGCTACTTCTTCGTTATTCGCTCAAAATCGCGTAAGTTCGTCTTATTCTTCCCCTCTTAGCTTCCTCTATCCGTATTGGTAATAAAATTACCGTCTTTCTCGCTTTTTAAATTATCCGTCTTTCTCAAGGTGAATGATATTCATCTTTTATTATCTAATTGTTTGTAGGTGGAGACTAGGAAAGCTTAGTAACCGTTTAAAGACGCGTAAAGGTAACGGTGAAGGGTTACTCGATATCATTTACGTGTTTTACATGCTTATATGCTAGAAATCGTATTAGATTACGATTAGTAAGTTTAGGAATTATGTTATGGATGATGATTGTTGTTATTTGATGATGGTTGATGATGAATATTGATTGTTGATAGTTGATAGAAGTGATTTATGAAAATTGGAAATGATAGAAATGGTGTTGTTGTTCTCGGGTGGACTCGTGCAGTTTCACTGCATTGACCCTGTTTCGTAAAATGGTCATATCTCCTTCGTTACTTGCTTGTTTTAGGCTTGTGACCATTCGTTGGAACCGTAAGAGGATAAGCTATCATCTCGACTTGGAATTTCTGTATTTGCATGTCTATAACTCTAGTTATGACAGTTTGAAGTGGACCCTTGTTTTAGTTAGTTCCCAAACTTGTTGTTTTGGAGAGGTGATCTATGTTTTGATTCGTTATGCTTCACAAACTTGTTCTAATGCTTATGTATCATGTATTGATTCATGTTTATCATATTTACATTTATATATTGCCATATTCTCATGTTTTGTGATGGTTTTTGATATGTCCCACTTTAAGTCGTTTTTACAAATGATACGGTTTGAACACTATTTTGTCTTGTGCTTTGTACTCTCATTCCCTTGGCTACCTCCACGTTCGTAAGGCTGGAATGCCGGAACGGGGAGGTATCCTACTGCTTAATTGCATGTGTTAGTGGGCATACGACGACGTTGTTGGGAGGCGAACGCTATGCGTTGATCGACCCGGTCGTCAAATGTTGAGTACTTGCGAGGTGGTGTTATTTGCATGTAGCGTACCGCTTGTTATGCGGCTTGAGCTCTTTTCCGCCTCTTTCGTGAATTGATCTACCGAATTTGGGGTACTCGGCGTTTTCTTTGTAAGACCGAGTCTTGGATGCGAAACGTCATCGCATGTCGAATCGGAAAATGGTTTATTCCGAGATTCTGGCCAGATTTAGACTAGGACCAGATATTTATATCGTCGTGCTACCAGGAGGAAATTAGTATACATATACGAAATGTAGCATCGTGTATGAGTTCAGGAAAATGCTTTATCCCGTGGATGCCTGTTAATCATACTTGCCATGTACACGATGCTAGTGCGTTTCATTTACCGTGAGAGTTGTCGTCTTGTGTCGTCTTTGAATGCGTGATTTCATGATATTGTTCATGGTCATTGCATGATTGGGCACCGTC
>JAIUZE010012985.1:0-73164 GCA_022085475.1 Heliosperma pusillum
AGCAGGATTGTGATTATAGTTATAATTCTGATTAATGTTTTGATTATGTTTTATGAATGAATTTAATGCTTTAATCATTATGTTGTAATACTCATTCATAATTGATTGTATACCCTTATGATAGATAACGTATCCTTGTATCATGATCGTTTCCGCTGCCCTAATCGAATTATTTCGTTTTTATTTGATTTAATATGATTATTGTATGATTATGATGACCTTTAGCGCTGCCCTAATTCGATTTGTATGATTTATTTTGATAATTATGTGTACAAATGTCGTATGATCTTTATTTACTCGATCAAGCTGATGTTTTACTCGATCGATTTGCTTTATTCATGTTGTTGCTCGATCGAGCTAACGCTTTACTCGATCGAGGCCTTTTTGTTCTGCTGTTGCTCGATCGAGCTGATGATTACTCGATCGAGTGGTTCTCTCATGCTGTTGCTCGATCGAGCTGATGTTTTACTCGATCGAGTGTTTCTGTTTGCCTTGTTGCTCGATCGAGCTGTTGAATTACTCGATCGAGTGGTATCGTTTTGCCTTGTTCTCGATCGAGCTAAAGCTTTTCTCGATCGAGGTGTTTGTGTTTATTTTCTACTCGATCGAGCTGTTGTTTACTCGATCGAGGTCTTCCCGTGCTGTTTCGATACTTATTCTTTGTTTTCATTGTATGCTCGTATAATATTATGCTATTATGCTTAAAGGAGACCTTCGCATTATGACGAGTTGAAATTCACCACAGTGATTTCATCTCGTACGCGATCAGTGTAAGAATTATTATTTAATTCTCTATTATGTGGACCTAATTACTAATATCAGTCACCTTAATTAAATAACGGTTAAATATATTGTTTCGGGTTTTTAATAGGAGTCCTAGTTTAAGTGGATTACGGTTAATGTTTACAGGCCATTAACATATAGGCCCACTTATTCTATTAAGCCCCTCCTGCCACCTCTCTATATAAGCACACCTGTTTGAGCTTTAACCTAATTCATTCATATTAAGAAACACACATAAAGAAGTGAATTAGAGAATAAGGAAGGCAGGAGAAGGCAAAGCAATCAGGGTTTATTCTTTATCTTTCTCAAGTGATTTTGTTATCAGATCTGATGGCTGCACCACGTAAGTATATCTCAGTAATTATCGCTTTAATCAAGATCCTATAATTTATGTTTACATGTGGTATCAGAGCAGGAATGTGATTATAGTTATAATTCTGATTAATGTTTTGATTATGCTTTTATGAATGAATTTAATGCTTTAATCATGATGTTGTAATACTCATTCATAATTGATTGTATACCCTTATGATAGATAACGTATCCTTGTGTCATGATTGTTTCTGCTGCCCTAATCGAATTATTTCGTTTTTTTATTTGATTTATGATGATTATTGTATGATTTATGATGACTATTTGCGCTGCCCTAATTTGTTTTGTATGATTTATTATGATTATTATGCGTATGAATGTCGTATGAATAATACCATACTCGATCGAGCTAATGCTTCACTCGATCGAAATGGTTTATTCATGTTATTGCTTGATCGAGCTAACGGTTTACTCGATCGAGGCCTTTCTGTTTTGCTGTTGCTCGATCGAGCTGATGATTACTCGATCGAGTGGTTCTGTTCTGCTGTTGCTCGATCGAGCTGATGATTTACTCGATCGAGTGAATCTGTTTGCCTTGTTGCTCGATCGAGCTGATGAATTACTCGATCGAGTGGTACCGTTTTGCCTTGATCTCGATCGAGCTAAAGTTTTTCTCGATCGAGGAGTTTTGTTTATTATTTACTCGATCGAGCTGATGTTTTACTCGGTCGAGGTCTTCCCGTGCTATTTCGATACTTATTGTTTGTTTTCATTGTATGCTCGTATAATATTATGCTATTATGCTTAAAGGAGACCTTCGCATTATGACGAGTTGAAATTCACCACAGTGATTTCATCTCGACGCGATCAGATCTCATAATGTAATTGGGCATTCACATTATGTTGATGTTCACCACAGTGGACTCAAATTATGCAGTGAATATCCGACTAAGCATACATTCTTATTGAAGATTAATTATATCTTATGTATCGATTAAAGGAGACCTTCGCATTATGACGAGTTGATATTCACCGCAGTGATTTCATCTCGTACGCGATCAGATCTCATTATGTAATTGGGCATTCACATTATGTTGATGTTCACCACAGTGGACTCAAATTATGCAGTGAATATCCGACCAAGCATACATTCTTATTGAAGATCAATTATATCTTGTGTATCGATTAAAGGAGACCTTCGCATTATGACGAGTTGAAATTCACCACAGTGATTTCATCTCATACGCGATCAGATCTCATAATGTAATTAAATTGGGCATTCACATTATGTTGATGTTCACCACAGTGGACTCAAGTTATGCAGTGAATATCCGACTAAGCATCTAATGGGGTGAAATAACTTGTATTAAGGTTTTACCCACAGGTAACCTGACATTAAAGTGAAACACTCATTAAAGAGAGTATACTTGATTATGTAATTAAGCATGCGTAGGTTGTCCACAGATACTGCACTTGCTTAATGAATGTTTATGAGTTACTCATTCAAGTCTCAAGTCTTAGTCATAATTGCTATTGTGTGATAAACTCAAAGCCTAATGTTCTGAGCATTGTTCATAATGCAGTACCGTTGCAAAACTCTCTCAATAACTTGACAGTCTTTGCTTAAAGTTCTTACGACTTACCACTGCACCAAACATTAAGTCCTCCATTTCGGAGACAGGCTGTACTGCAGCCAGTAAGTACATGGAAATCATTAAGGAACGCTTTCAGACTACCGATAAAGTGGTAGCTGGAAGGCTTATGTCTGAACTTACCACTGCTAAGTATAATGAGAATGTCACCACCATGCAGCAATATGTGTTGCAGATGACGAATCTGGCAGCTAAGTTGGGAAAACTGGGCATGAAAGTTGAGGATCCGTTCCTCGCCCAGTTTATAATCAACTCTCTGCCTGATAAGTTTGATGCTTTTCACCTTCATTACAACACCGTTAAAGAAATTTGGAGTGTTAATGAATTGACCAATAAACTGGTTAAGGAAGCAGCAAGAATCAAACAGAAAGATGAGGCTGATGCCTCAAGTAAGAATGGTGGTCTACCCCAGGCACATCATGTGCATCATGTAAGCGGTAAATCTAAAGGTAAGTTTAGAAACAGAAAGGGCATTAAGTCAAGCCCTTCTGATAAACCGTCTGCATCTGGCATAAAGAAGGAAATTAAGAAGCATGAAAGTTGCTTTTTCTGTAAGAAACCTGGGCACTTTCAGCAAGACTGCATAAAGCGTAAGAATTGGTTCGAAAAGAAGGGTAAGCCTTTGGCTTTAGTATGTTTCGAATCAAATTATGTTGAAATTTCTTCTAATACATGGTGGCTAGATACAGGCTCTAATGAAAGTTCCTCCTTCTTGTGGCATAAACGTTTGGCCCATATTTCAAGAGAAAGAATGAACATATTGGTTAAAAACAATATGTTACCTTCTCTTGATTTTACGGATTTTGGGACGTGTGTGGAATGCATTAAAGGTAAGCAAACCAAACACACCAAGAAATGGTCCACAAGAAGCACTGCTCTATTAGAAATTATACATACAGACATTTGTGGTCCATTTGATGTTCCCTCCATGAGCGGAGAGAAATATTTCATCACCTTTATCGATGATTATTCACGTTATTGTTATTTTAACCTTTTGCATGAAAAATCTCAATCAGTAAACGCTTTAGAGGTTTACATTAAGGAGGTGGAAAGGCAATTGGGAAAGAAAGTGAAAATCATAAGGTAAGATAGAGGTGTCGAATATTATGGCAAATATGATGAATCAGGACAACATCCTGGTCCCTTTGCAAAACTCCTTGAAAGTTTGGGTATTGTCCCTCAGTACACAAACCCTGGTTCTCCATGGATGAATGGTGTAGCTGAGAGGCGTAATCGAACCCTATTAGAGGCTGTGAGGACAATGATGAGTAATACCAACTTACCCATGAAGTTGTGGATGCATGCCCTTATGACTGCTGTGTATGTTGGAAACCGGGTCCCCAGTAAGGCAGTTTCAAAGACACCATTTGAACTGTGAAAAGGGTGGAAACCGAGTCTTCAACATATGCATGTATGGGGATGCCCAGTAGAGGCACGCATTTATAATCCACGTAAAAGGAAACTCGATCAAAGAACCATTAGTGGGTTCTTTATCGGCTATCCAGAAAAGTCTAAAGGGTATAGGTTTTAATGTCCTACACACAAAACAAGAATTGTGGAAACCGGAAATGCCAAATTCCTTGAGAATGGCGAAGTTAGTGGGAGTGATCAAGTAAGAGATGTCATAGTCAATGAAGTTAGGGTGGCAATTCCAGCTTCTTTGCCCCCAATTTCAATTGATGAAGTTCCACATAATGATAATGTTGACCCAGTCAATATTGTGGAACCTAACGTTGATGACCCTCCACTCCCGAATGATAACATTGCCACTGAAGTTGTTGATACAGCCCCTGAAATAGTATTAAGAAGGTCCACAAGACCTAGAAAGCCAACTACTTCAGATGACTATGTGTATCTACAACAATGTGAATTTGACATTAGTATTGATAATGATCCGGTTACGTTTTCACAAGCTATGAATTGTAATGATTCCGATAAATGGATTAATGCCATGAAAGAAGAGATGGAGTCTATGGCTAAGAATAAGGTCTGGGAGTTGGTCAATTTACCAGTAGGTCATAAGGTTGTCGGCTGCAAGTGGGTCTTTAAGACCAAGCGCGACTCCTTGGGTAATATTGAACGACATAAAGACAGACTGGTAGCTAAAGGCTTTCATCAGAAAGAAGGCATTGATTATAATGAAACCTTCTCTCTAGTTTCTAAGAAGGATTCATTACGGATCATTTTAGCTTTTGTAGCTCATTTTAACTTAGAGCTGCATCAAATGGATGGGAAAACGACATTCTTGAATAGGAGTTTGGAAGAAGAAGTCTGCATGGCTCAGCCTGAAGGATTCATTATTGATGGCAAAGAGGACAAAGTCTGTATATTAAAGAAGTCCATTTATGGACTTAAGCAAGCTTCTCGACAATGGTATATTAAGTTCCATAATACCATTACCTCCTTTGGGTTTCAAGAAAACACTGTTGATCAGTGTATATACCTAAAGATCAGTGGGAGTAAGTTTGCATTTTGGTCTTATATGTCGATGACATACTTATTGCAAGCAGTGATTTGGGACCATTACGTCAAACTAAAGATTTCCTATCAAGCAACTTTGAGATGAAAGATATGGGAGAGGCGTCCTATGTGATCGGGGTGGAAATATCTCGAGACAGATCATAAAGGACATTAGGGTTGTCTCAGAAAGCCTATATCAGTAAAGTTTTAGAAAGATTTAACATGGTAAAATGTAATCCCAATGATGTTCCTATTCAGAAAGGGGATAAGTTCAGCTTAAGTATGTGTCCTAAGACTGAGCTAGAACGAAATACCATGAAAAACTTTCCTTATGCATCTCTGGTTGGAAGCTTAATGTATGCGCAGGTCTGTACAAAACCTGACATAAGTTTTGCAGTAGGTATGTTGGGTCGATATCAGTCCAATCCTGAAATGGGTTATTGGATATGCTGACTCAGATTTTGGTGGATGCGTGAACTCAAGGAAAAGCACTTTTGGTTATGTGTTTGTTTTAGCTGGGGGAGCAATCTCCTGGAAAAGTGCTAAACAAACAATTATTGTCTCATCCACTATGAAAGTTGAATTTGTAGCGTGCTTTGAGGCTACTATTCAAGCTTTATGGTTGCGGATTTTTTTCTCAGGGCTTAGCATTATGCATTCTGTTGCAAGGCCGTTGAGAATTTATTGTGATAATACCGCAGCTGTCTTCTTTACGAAGAATGACAAGTATTCTAAAGTAATAAAGCACATGGAAGTGAAATACTTGTCAGTTAAGGAGGAAGTTCGGAAAAACACTGTGTTAATTGAGCACATTATGACTAGTGCTAATATAGCATATCCTTTAACTAAGGAATTACCTCCAAAGACATTTTGAAGCATGCTATTATGTGTCTGGAGGATAATCATTAAGGCTTTTCGTTTATGTTTGGATCATGCTAGTGCTTTGTAATTATGACACTTATGTTTTGATTAATCAACTTATGTTTTATTGTGATGATGATTTCCGAAGACTTTTCTGTATCGTATTATTGTTATTGTATACATTATTGTTGCACGATTAACAGAATTAGTCATTTTCCTCAAGGACATTATTTGGGGATTATGTTTGCTCCTTGTACAGACTGGTTATTCTAAGTAATTGGTCTGTAGTACATGGAAGGACCACTTCTCTTTTATAGTAGTGTCTCCGCCATGACTCAACCAGTTGTTCAGGGATAATCAGGGTAATTAAGATAAACCCATTATGTGTTCATTTAATCGTCTACGCGCCTTATGTTATAATTAAACGTGACATTATGTTTTAATCAGTAATATGGTCCAAGTGGGAGAATGTAAGAATTATTATTTAATTCTCTATTATGTGGACCTAATTACTAATATCAGTTACCTTAATTAAATAACGGTTAAATATATTATTTCGGGTTTTTAATAGGAGTCCTAGTTTAAGTAGATTACAGTTAATGTTTACAGGCCATTAACATATCAGGTCCACTTATTCAATTAAGCCCCTCCTGCCACCTCTCTATATAAGCGCACCTGTTTGAGCTTTAACCTAATTAATTCATATTAAGAAACACACATAAAGAAGTGAATTAGAGAATAAGGAAGGCAGGAGAAGGCAAAACAATAAGGGTTTTATTCTTTATTTTTTTCAAGTGATTTTATTATCAGATTTGATGGCTGCACCACGTAAGTATATATCAGTAATTATCGCTTTAATCAAGATCATATAATTTATGTTTACAGTCCCGTCTTTTCGTCCCGTCTTAAGCTTAAGACGGGTCGTCCCGTATTTAATGAGAAATTATGTTCCTCAAAAAAACAAATAGATGTATAAATATAGATTTAAAAAAATTAAAAAAAAAGTAAAAACGCACGTAAAGAAAACACGTGGATGAGGAAGTGTTAATTACCCAAACCTACTTTTTCCAACCAGACTCACTTATCAATCATCACTACTCACTCGTGAGTGAGTGAATTGAGAAGGAGTAGCATCCTCAGCCACAATCCTCCCTCATCTTCTTTACTCTTCTCTCTTTATATTCATTATTTAATAAACTTTACAATTTACAACGTACATCGTCTGCTACCAACTGTTAGTTTAAACTCGATAATAATAATTATAATAATAATAATGCACACAATTTCAAGCTATATATTAACATCATTCACCTTTCACTATTTCCATTTATATTTTATATTTTTGAGTTGAATAATGATTTGTCCCTTTTTTTCCTTAGAGGCTAATACCCCCAAAATCCAACCCAAAAAGAGGTCCCATTAATTTCACAAACTTTTACACTTTCAGCTTGTCGGAACCTTCAATGTCACCTCCTCCAACACTACTTGGAGTAGTAGCTCATCAAAAAATGGCAACTAAATCTCTTCCAAAATCAACCTCATTAACATATTAATTAACACCCCATTACTCCACCACAAAACCCAAATTTATGCCTTCAATGGCACCAATAGCTATTGTTGTATTATCCATGTTATTCATAACATCAATGGGTGACATAGAAAACCCAGACTCGGCCGCATTGTTGGCATTAAAAACCGGCATTGATCCGCAAAACAAGCTACCATGGCGACAAGGAAGCGACCCTTGCACATGGGAGGGAGTGAAGGAGTGTATGTTAGGACGGGTAACAAAACTAGTTGTAGAAAACTATGGTCTAAGCGGCCACATTGATGGAAATATCATCCCTCGTCTCGACCAGCTTCGAGTACTCAGCTTTAAGCTAAATAATTTGTCAGGTGAAATACCAAACACCATGTCCAAACTAGTTAACCTCAAATCACTCTATCTTAACAACAATTTATTCACCGGCACATTTCCAGTATCATTAACTTCTCTCCACCGTCTCAAAATCATTGTTCTTTCTAATAACAATCTTTCCGGTGAGATCCCACCCTCTCTCAGTCATTTACAGAGACTGTACGTCTTGTATTTAGATAATAATAAGTTTGCAGGTCAAATCCCGGCAATAAATCAAACTAGTTTAAGATTTTTGAATGTCTCAAACAATCTATTATCCGGTGAAATCCCGAAAACATCAGCGTTGTTGAAGTTCAATGCGTCTTCATTTGCTGCAAATGTGAATTTATGTGGGCCGCAGATCGGGCTAAAATGTAACCCAAATGGGCCAGCAGTAAGCCCAGCATCGTCTCGAGGGCTGTCGCACAAACAAAAAATCCTGATCATCGCAATTGCATCAGGAGTCTTTGTAATTGTCTTACTGATTGCGTGTCTATTACTTGTCATACGTTTACTCAAGAGAAGGAGAAATAGCAATACAAATACAAGAGCGGATAAAGAGGGGACACAAGACGAGACAGCGGCAGTGGAGAGGGAAAAGGGTGAGCCCTCGAGCGGCGTAGGCGGAGGTGGAGGCGGGGGCGGGGGCGGTAGAGCAGGGTTTTCATGGGAAGGGGAGAAGCTGGGGAAGTTAGTGTTTATAGGAGATCAAGTGATGAGTTATAGTTTGGAGGATTTGTTGAAGGCATCAGCGGAGACATTAGGGAGAGGTACAATTGGAAGTACATACAAAGCGGTGATGGAATCAGGGTATATAGTTACTGTTAAGAGGTTGAAGGATGCAAGATATCCTAAAGTTGAAGAGTTTAGGAATCAAGTTGAGGGATTAGGAAGGTTCAATCATCCTAATCTTGTTCCATTAAGGGCTTATTTTCAAGCTAAGGAAGAACGTTTGTTGGTTTTTGATTATTTTCCTAATGGCAGCCTCTTCTCTCTTATCCATGGTATGTACCACTATCTTTTCCTTTCTTTCCCTTTAACATTTTTTTTATGTTAATACAAATTATCTTAAAAGACGGATATACGGAATATACCCGTCTTCATTCAAAACGGATCCCTTCTTACTTGTCTCCCTGTGAGGGCAAGTGGGATTCAGATCAACTCATATGTTATTACCCCGTACTCCCGTAATAGTGTAGTAGTGTAGTACTGCGTTGTAAGAAATTTTAATAAATTGATAAAATAATATAACGAGGTTTGAATTGACAACTATAATGCGGTGAAGGAAAAAGCGTCTGTACGATAATGAAAGGTAATTCAATTTTATTTATTTAGGTAACTCGATTAAATGAGCTACAATTTTCTAACTGATCTGCTTTGTTTCTTGTGGCTATTGTGGCCCTTTTGTGGGCTCTATTTAATGTTACTCCTATTATCTTTATCATTTTCTTTTAAGGATGAAATTGTCATTCAGGTTCAACTTACCCTCACATTTTAGTATTTGGCAATTGCCAAATTGTCACGTAAAATGGGTATATCCGTTTAAAGTTTTTGACGGTTAAATATGTGCATTTGGGTAAATAATACGAAAGAAAAATGCATACAAAGAAAAAGTAAAAGATTTATCATATGTCCTATGTTGGATAATATTTAGCTCGTCTTAGTATTAAGACGGATATCTTTGTTTTAAAAAATACTAGCTGAAATAAAAATATGACGATGATAATGTCACAATCATTTTTACTAATACTACCCAATTTGTGAAAGAGGAAATAGTATATATGACATCCATATAATTAGTTTATATTTGAGTAATATTAGTGAAATCCGTACATTATGATTGTCCTAAAAATAAGATCATTATCTATTTGTTGTAAAATTTGGTGAAGTAATTTGGTGGAGGAGTGGTGTGACTGGTGTCAATGTTGAGTAAATTTACACAAATTCTCATTTGTGACGGACACTATCCGTCGCAAGCTTAAGACGGATACCATATTCTCTCACAAAATACTCATCAAGGGTGAGTGGAGAATCACATGGGGGGTGCCCACCTTGTCCCCTCTACCCATTTCCTCTCACAAAATACCCGTCGCAAGCAAGCAAGACCTACTGGTAAATTTAATGATAGGTAGCATATTGCATGGCCTGCAAAATTGTAAATATTGTCAGTGAAAATCTGAAAACCTTGTAATCTGGACCATTGGATTCAAGTAGTTTGACCAATCTAGACCATTGCTTATGTAGAATTGTAAATTGACATACAGTCAGAATTCAACGTGGCTGTCAAATGGAATACACCTGTCGTCTTCCATCCTGGCACTCGGTAGAGAGACCAGCCAGCTCAGCCATATTTACTACGCCACAGAATATCAAACTTTTTTTTGACGGAGAGAAAAAGAAAGCCTATTTTGTAGCACAAATTCTCATTTGTGATGGACAAAATTCATCACAAGCTTGTGACGTGAGACAATGGGGCAAGTGGGAGGGGTAAATGGGAGGACAAGTGGAAGATTGTTGTGAGAGGTCACATGCTTGTGACCGTCACAAGGAAGACATGCTGATTTTGTAGCCGATTTGGCTATGTTATGAGCTATCCTATTAACTCTCCTAGGACAGTAAGGCCAGTAACTAAGAGTAAAGCAATGACACTAAGAACACAAATAAGACGATTGATATCATTGATAATAATCCTCGAGTCTTGGGAAACCACTTTGAAACTTGGCCTATCTTTAGCGCTAGCCCAAAAAATAAATTTTATTGAACTCTTAATAACCCTCAATGTCCTGCCTCCCTTACGCCCTTTTCCCTTGCCGATGAACGCATCTCCCTCAATCAATGAACCCACTTCCTTCGGTCGTCGGTGATGCCTCCACTCTCGCCTTCAGCCCTCCACCAAACATTCATTCACCATATAATTTTCAATTAACCATAAACCCTAATTATTAAGAGAATTATTTTTAAACATAAAAATAAATTGATCAATAACTCTGTGATTAATGATAAATATCATTCGTAATGAAGCAATTTTACTGATTTGAGATATATTTTTGATTAACTTGAGAGGTATTTAGAGAGGCATTGTTACTAAGCGAGAGAATTTGAATTTAGAGTCTTTTTTAATTGAGGGGTATGCAAATGGAAAATAGAGGACGAAAAGTATTATAATGAGTAAAAATCGTACTGCGAAAATAAACTCCGTAAAAATATTATCATTAATTTTTATTATGAAGCAATTTTGTTAGTCTAGTGCTATTAGGCTAGTATTACCTAAAAATAGGTCATACACAATAATTCATTATATTTTTAGTTAATTCCCACTATAATCCTCAATCCCCAGGAAAAACTACAATAATACAGGAAAGTATAGATGACAATGGGTATGATCCTTTAGGATTCAAATCCATATGTGTTATACTGGATCCAGATATAGTCCAGATCCACATGATTTCTCATCCATATTATTTGGACTAGATCTGGATCTATCCCGTATTCTCTTGATGGTAAGAAAATCACTTTTAGATATTAAATATAATTCTTTTGAATTTACTCAACATAACAAACTACGTTTTTATATATATTAGAATTAGATATTAGAATACAAATATTAAGATTGAAGATTTAAAGATATCAAAATAAAGGTTCATAAAATAATAGTAGTGATAAATAACTTTTTTACAATAAGAAATGTTATAGAGAAAGAAGCCATAGTTTAATTTATGAAAAACTTTAAGAAAATGGGTTTAAAGCAATATCTGTGATCCACTGCCATCCCTAGATGAGACTCACTTTTGTAAAATTAAAACTCCACTACAATCCTAATAAACACCTTTCTTCTTTATCCTGCCTTTTGATGCAATGTCTCACATAGAATCTGAAGCTTAGACATAGAAAAGTCGGGGTTATTTTGAGAGGTAGGAGAGTTAGGGGGCCTGTGTGTAACACCCGTCCCAAACCATGGGTCTGGAGCTGTTACTAAAGATAGCTTGTCAGGCTGTGTACATGACTCACAAATGTTCACGAGTCCTTTCCATCGCATTTTGTCCTCACTTATACGCATTCCTTTGAGAAGGGCATCCATCTTACTACTACTCGGCTTAATTGTGGAGTTATTTGTATGGATAACCTGAAAAGAAAGTGCATCATGTTGATATGAGTACTGCTTTCAGTCCTTTCATTTAAACTTATAAATGGACGTCTTCAATTAACATGAGGTGTTACAATCACCCACTTTTGGAGAATGTTTTCGTCGCTTGGGAGCATAACTTGCTAACGTAGAGTCTCCTCCGCTAGGTCTGTTGTCACATTGGAGCGTATAATAACTGGCTCGAACAACCACGCGATCGCATGGTTGTTCTAACCACTTATAACACCCGGTTCAAACCTTGGGTCGAGAGCGGGTATTCACGGTATCTCGTCGGGCTGTGTTCATGACCCACAGAGCAACACTGTTCTTCAGCACATTTTGTTCTCACTCATGCGCATCCTGGAAACCTTACTAGGAGGTCACTTATCCTAAGACTACTTCACATACGTTTGCTTTTTGGGCATTATTGTTCTAACCACATACATTTGCTTTTGGGCATTATTGTTCTAACCACATACATTCAGTTCAACGCGGTCGCATGGTTGTTCTAACCACATACGTTTGCTTTTTGGGCATTGTTCATTAGTGAGGCGAATCTTTAATACAACTTTTAATATATAACATAAAAGATAGTTATGCGAGATCTTGTTTAAATTATCTTACTGAATACAATATTAATATCAAAATTTTATAACTTTTAGTAATATGTCACTAAAGATATAAACAAAAGAAAATGATCATTGACATACGTGATAAAACAAACGTATACAATCAAATTGAACGGAGGAAGTTGTAATTATTTTTAGGGATTTTCTACATGGTACCATCGTGTTTTTTCGATTTCTACATGGTTCCCCTCATCTTTTGGAAACGTCATTGGCACCCCTAAACTAAATGAAAACTTCTTAAACTACCCAAAAAGTTCTAATGGGTCATTTTAAAATGTGTAGTTTATGTATTTTCTATTGCTTTTTTGGCAATAATTTGTCAAACTCTTGCCACAAATTGCGTTTACTCAACTCAATCAGAAATATATTTTCTTTATTAAATTTAATTGTTAGAAAAGTCAAATTTTATATGTTTAGGTATTTTATAGACAATTTATAAAATTAAGGGGTATCAGTGATGTTTCCAAAAGATTAGGAGTACCACGTAAAAATTGAAAAAACACGAGGGTTACCATGTAGAATATCCCTTATTTTTAATTGCACCTTCTATCACATTGTCCATTTTAGATAGCGACACCCGGTATCGCCGAGATTCGGCGACACCATCTCACCGGTATATGTAAGGGACCACTAAAAATGGTGGGGCTATATGTAAGGAACCACTAAAATAGTGGACCTACATAAAAATATGTGAGACGATTCGACGACACCAGGTGTCGCCCTATCATTGTCCGTAAATTTATCAAAGTTTTTTATAAAAAAAAAAAGCAGAATACTAATTAACTGACAGCTCTATATTAAGCTTGGCCATACATTAATTTGTACCAATTACCAAGCATAATTCAAACACACTGAACTCTATTTATCTTAAATTTATCCCACCTGCTTGACATGAGTAATGACATTAAATCAAAAATTTGTTCGATTTTTTCACTGGAGTACAAGATCAGTTGTCCAACTTTACCTGAAAGCCTTCTGAGTTAGGTATGAGTTATGACTGATGCCTGAATTTATTACAAACCAACAAGAACTTGTTAGGGATGATAAATGATGTCTATAGCTACCCTTGCTTTGAAGGAAACACTCTGCACAACATTATTGAGTACAGAAACTAGCTGTTATGTAAGCGTATATGCTAACGATTACTTGATGCTGTTAAGTTACGTTGTGTGTTGTAAGGTTTTATATTAGTCTTTGTGTAACCCTTCTCACTCATTGTGATTGATGAAGTTGTTATATGAAGCCGTTTCTCTCAACCAGTTATCTGATCTCTGTATAACCTATTGTTTAAAAAATTTCAAACATGAAAACAGATACAATTGCCTCACATAATTGTTCTTTTCCAATTAGGCATTTAGGCACTACCCGACATTTCGTGGTGGCCTGATGTAAACTCCCAAAACTGTTGAGTGGCACGACAGAAACAATAAACATAGTAATGGACTCCAATACTGTTGACTGCCCTAGGAGGTTTTGTCACATTGGTAAAGTTTCCTTATGTCAGCATCATCGTTCATGTCTAGTCGGGGATCCCTTCAGGTTTACTGGGGATGATTTCATGTTGGCTTTAGTTCCTTTTTGAGGGGAACTAGTCTGTTTTTTTCTTTTTTCGTTTAGTGGTTTGGACTGTGACCGAGTCAATCATGGCTTCTGGAACTTCCGGATATCAGTGGGTCGGGTTTTGAATGATTTGAATAAGGTCTTTAAGGGCCAGTAAACATTTCCTTTTTTCTTTGACTGGCATATTGACAAAGACTAACGAAAGTCCGTAAATCTCAAATTATTTCTTTGATCTGAATTGTGATGTGATTTGGGACCAGGCAATAGACCTTCGGGAGGTGGGAAACCACTACATTGGACGTCTTGCCTCAAAATTGCTGAGGATTTAGCAACTGGACTTCTCTACATTCATCAAAACTTCGGACTTGTCCACGGAAACTTGAAGTCCTCTAATGTCCTCCTAGGATCAGACTTCGAGTCTTGTCTGACAGACTACGGTCTTCACTCTTTCAGAAACCCTGAATCAACAGAAGAGCCAAGTGCCGCCTCCCTTTTCTACCGAGCCCCTGAATGCCGAGACCCTAGAAAGTTACCAACCCAACCAGCTGATGTGTACAGCTTTGGAGTCCTCTTATTAGTACTAATGACAGGAAAAACACCATTTCAAGACCTCGTCCAAGAACACGGGACTGACATTCCAAAGTGGGTCAGGTCGGTGAGAGAAGAGGAGACCGAGTCTGGAGAAGGGAGTTCTGGAAATGAGACTTCTGAGGAGAAATTGAGTGCTCTTTTGAACATAGCAATGACTTGTGTTGGCGTGGTACCCGATAACCGGCCTCAGATGAAAGAGGTGTTGAGGATGATAAGAGATACTAGAGCCGAGGCGCAGGTTTCTTCCAACAATAGTAGTGACCATTCCCCGGGCAGATGGTCAGATACTGTTCAGAGCTTGCCAAGAGAAGAGCAATCAAGCATTTGAGCATCTCAAAGATTTACAGCACATAATTCTTGAATTATGATTATGATTTTTTCAGCTTGTCGAATAGGTAAGATAGAGTTTTTTCAGAGTGTACCAATATTAGAGATTTTGAATGTAAAGCTTCCTTTATTTCTGCCTAGTTTACTTCTGTATTATTATTCAATTATTCTAGATTAGTTAGCTGGCTGAGTAATTTGATGCAGAAAGACTCTCAACTGGTTAAGACTCATTATATCATTTATTAAAGCTTCTCAAATTTACATTTTATAGAACAGTGTTACTCGTAATTCGCAAATTAGTAGTAAATGTCAAGCTATGCAAGGTCGAACCCAAAGACACAGCAATCGATTGTTTAGCCATTAGAGTATTGTTTTGGTAAAAAAATTAGCTAAACCTATTAAATCGTTCGTTGACGGATCAAAATGATATACTCTTTTTAGTCTTGAAAATGGGGTTAATTTATATGTGATTTGTGATAGAATACGGATGAAAAATAAGTAAAAGTAACGACAAAAATAACAATGAAAGTAAAGTAATGAACAAGGACACACGAAAATGGTGACGCGGAAACCCAATGTGGGAAAAACCGTGGGAAGATTCGGAATCCTGCCAATTAATGCACTATAATTCTTTAGGGTGTACTTTGAAACTACAAGATATACTCTGGTGGAACCACCGGATTCTGGTGACACCACAGGACTCTGCCAGAACTCAGGGTATACTCTGCCAAAACTCAGGGTATACTCTGCCGGAACTCAAGGTGTACTCTGCCGGAACTACAAGTTAAGCTCTGGCGGATCTACTGGATTCTGGCAGAACTCAGGGAGGCTACTGGAAGTACAAATGTTGTGTAATATATATTGTTAGAATTTTGGATGATTGACTTAAGTTTTATAAGCATGATAGTGTGAGTGTGTTGTGGAATGTGATTATGCTCTTTGTCTTGCTTCTTTTGCTTTTATAGCCACAAATCCCTGCTGAGTTCCTCCAACGTTCTCCATGATGCTCTCCTATTCTTCCTCAACTGCTCCTAAGTTCTAGGAAGCAGTTGCCGACTTGTTCCTGCTGCTGACTTATTTCAACTGCTGACTTGTTCCAGCTGTTGGTGCAACCCTTGCTTATGTTTGTTGGCATTGTGTGTTTCTTAACTTGTAATCTAACGGCCCTCCTCGATCCATGTCATCAATCTACCATATCCTTGATGAACCACTCGTACGATGCCACATGTACATGTAGTAAAAGTGTAAATTTTGGCTATAACAAGTATGTACCTTAAAAGAGATTTTAAACTATTCACTTCTATTTTGTGAATCTATATCGTTTCATTCTATAGTAGTTTAATCAATGAAATGAAACTAGAAATACCTCAAGGGTGGTGATCGGGGAATGATGAATAGACTTGAACGGATGTGATCCGTGTTAGTGATATTGATCACAAGTCATTTAAGTGCATTCGGGTTTTCAAGTCAAAATCGCTTTGCGCTCGTAATGGATATAATGTGAGTCGGAGAGTACGGAGAGTACGATAATATATAATCTTAATTATCGAGTTCATGTTTAATTTGGATAAGGTAATGATAAATATATTTATCATGTATAAAGACACATTTCTAAGTGTGTAAACAATGTATATTGCATCCCCTATCGGGGTTATATACTCGAGGTTGAGTTTATCAACACTTTGGAATTTTTCGTAAAGCAATTGCATTGTTTCGGAATAGAAAGCTTCGACGCCAATAGGGGTTTGGTAAACCCGATCGGGGTTCCTTGTTTCCTGTTTCTTTTGGAATAGAAAGCTTCGACCACGATAGGGGTTTGGTAACCCCGATCGGGGTTTCTTGTTTTCCTTTTTCGCGCGTGAAATGATTGCCTTGACAGTTACATTGACATGTTATTGGTTGGTATCGAATCCAACGTCCTTATCCTCACTTAAATTATGTGCACTGTTTGTATTCATTGCATGCATATATATTTTATATATATATATAGATATAAGAGTGCATGAGAAAACAAGTTTTTATCACATTTTCAGATTTTGACAAAAACAAAACAAAGAAAACTGTCATTGTATTTGGTCTTTGTTCTTGCCTTAAGATAAAGTCGTAATCGTCTTATCCAACGGAGATTTCGTGATACCCAAAGGCTTGTAGGGTCGAAATACTCTAAGGAAAACACTCTCTTGCGTGATTCGATTTGGTTGATTGAACACTGTCTTATTGTTTCGTTTTTCATTTATGTTTTTAGTGCCTTATTTAATTACTTGTTTGTAATTGTACTTAGTTTTTATATACCAAAAACTACAACATCCTTAGAGTATTTTACTACTGTTGAAATGGAATCGATCAAGGAGATGACTTCCAAGTTTGGGAAATTGGACAAGTTCGAGGGTGTTGATTTCCGACGGTGGCAAAAGAAGATGGACTTCCTTCTCACCGCTTTGAAGGTTGTATATGTTCTTAATACTCCCATGCCTGAAATTGTTGGAGATGAAATGCTTGCGGAGATTCAACGCAAGCGGAACAAGTGGGAAACTGATGACTACATATGCCGTGGTCACATCCTTAATGGTATGTCTGATTCTTTATTTGATATTTATCAAAATGTTGAGTCCGCTAAGGACTTGTGGAACCAACTTTAGTCAATATACAAGGATGAGGATGCTTCTAGTAAGAAGTTCCTTGTCAGTAATTTTATGAATTATCGCATGGTTTAATACTCATGCGGTGATGGAACACTACAAGAAAACAACATTCAGGCGACCGAAGTTGGCGACTGATTTCAGTCGCCAAAATGAATTTGGCGACTGAAATCAGTCGCCAAGGCCCAGTCGCAGGCCTTAGTCGCCAAATAAAATTCGGGCGACTGATTTCGATCGCCAATTTTGGCGACTGACAAAAGCGTCGCCAAATAGCCAAAATGGCGACTGAAATCAGTCGCCCAATTGACGACTGATTTCAGTCGCCATTTTGGCTATTTCAGTCGTTAATTTGGCGACCACTCTGGCAATCAGTCGCTAAATTGGCGACTGAAATCAGTCGCCTTATCAGAATTTATTTGCAAAAATACAGGGGGTTTGGCGACTGAAAACAGTCGCTAAAAGAACACTTTAGTCGCCAAAACCCCTTTTTTATTGCAAGAAATTTCTGTTTTCATCCTGCCATTTCATTACCATACCATACCTGCACGTACAATAGAAAACAACCACAATTTCACACATTTACAACAACACGATGAGAAACCAACATCCTCATATATAACATGAAAATCAAATCAAATTTACAAATCTTGATAAAGGTTAAGAAATCCAAGTTTAATCATCACAAATAACAAGTTTCTAAACTAAAATCAAAAGCCAAGGAAACCCATATCGGCTTCGGCTTGCATACCGCCACCTCCATTGGCATCATCATGATCTCGCCGAAAGGATTCGGACCTTGGTTGCAGTTGTTGAACAAGGTTTCCATGGCTTTAAACTTTTCTTTCATTAGCCGAAATTCCTCATCCCTTTCGGCTTTTCTTCTTCTTTCTTCATCTAGTTGGGCTTGGAGTTTACTTATGACTCCCGGCTCGTAAGTTTGTCTTGAGCTAGAAGGCATCCTTGCCCTTGGAGCTTGGTAGAATACATCCTTAGTCGAGCCAATTCCGTACACAGACCCCTTCTTGAAACCCTCAACCAAGTCGAACGAAATCTCATTATCAGGCTTCTCGGGTTGCCTTGCTTTCTCGGCCAAAATGCATCCTACAAAATATAAACATTATGATTAAAAATAGTTACAAAATAAGATAAACATTAAAAAAAATGAACTTATTGTAAAAATCCAAAAATGGTTTGAAACTTACATATAGTTCCTTGTCTTTCGGCTTAATCCAATATCTTCTATCGTCTTGGAGTCGGGAATGGGTGTCAAGGAAGAGCTCCGGAGCCGTGGGCGTGTTACTTTTTTTCTTCTTACCCTTCTAAAAGAAGAAAGACTTGTATAAGAAGATTTTAATGATAAAAAGAATTTAAGTTATAATTTTCAAATGGATGAAAAAGTGGATTAAAATGTAAACTTACACCCAAAAACTAGGTCCAAGAAAGATCTAGATCCTCCGTGATGTGAAGGCTCAGCCGCTCCATCTTTCTTCTCTCCTCTTTTATTTATTGATGCTTGGGCCGACTTAGCCAAAAACTTCGGAATTTCACGATATTTAAGCATTTCTTCATATGTACCACCTACAATTTAAATTCGTATTATAAAATATGATAAAATTGTATTAAATAAATAACTATATACAAATAACAAAAGAAATTAAATACCTCTCATATGCTTTGGCTAGTCAAATGTTTCACGTACCTTTAACCGTCTTCTGCATGTCTCATTGTACCTTTCACGTACAATATACTCTAATCCCGCCGGCCAGTCAAATGTTTTCTACAAAAAAAAGGTAAGTATTAGTAAAATAAATTATTAATTGAAAATTATAATAATATAACAAAATTTAAACAAAAATATACCCTAAAATTATTGAACCATTCCTCTTTTTGTGTGGGTGTAGCCTTTGTCCAACAAGTAGGAGCAACCCCCGTCATATTCATCGTTGTACTTTGAGTACAACCTCGTACAACCTTTTGAGCCGAAAACCTAAAAAATAATATATATATATATATATATATATAGAGGTGAGTTCAAATGAGTCCCCTTAGTATATTTGAGTCCTTGAGTCCTCATCCAAGCCCTTGGATTAGGAGGATGAAGGGTTGGGATTAAAACAAAATGGAAGGCTAGGATTGTGAGATACACACAATCCAATCCCTTCAAACCCTAATACAAATACCCTCCACTCCCTACATTTCTCTCATTCTCTCTCTACCTCCCTTCTCTCTCTAGAAAAAACCCAAAAAAAAAACCCTAATCCCCTCACTACTACCGCCACTCCTCCACCGCCGTCACTCCTCCACCGCCTCCTCCCCTCCTTTGCCGCCGCCTCCTCCCCTTCTCTATCGCCGCCTCCTCCCCTCCTCTGCCACCGCCTTCTTCCCTCCTCTGTCGCGACCCCCTCTACCGCCACCCCTCTACCTTTGCCCTTCCCTCCACCCACGACCCCACCCTTATATGCTGCCGCCGCAGCCTACCCACCACCTCACCACCACCATTTCCAAATTTGACAAAAGAAAAAGAAAAAGAAAAACTACCTACCACCACCATTTCCACAACCACTAAACATAACAACCACCAAACACAAAAACCACCACAAAAAACCACCACAAATAACACATATCTTGAAAAAGAAAGAGAGAGTGGCGGCTGAAAGAGTGGGGCGCGGAAAGAGAGGAAGGATGTGGCGGAAAGGAGGGAAACGGAAGGAGGAGCGAGGCGGCTGTGATTTTTTTTCATTTTTTTCCGGATGGTTGTTGGAGAAGGCGGTGCGGAGGTCTTGTTTTTATTTTTTTTAAACAAAAAACCACCACAAATCGTTTTTCTTGTGGTGGTTGGAAAGGAAGGTTATTGTATTATTTTTATTTTATATATCGTCTTTTCATTTCAGATCTGAAAAATTAAACTAAATTTTTTTTTCAAACTCGTTTTTCCAGATTTGTTGGAGAAGTTTTTTTTTTTTTTTTTCAAATCTTGTTTTTTTTTTATTTTATGTTTGCTTGTTTGATGTATTTGGTAGAGGTGATAGTTGTTTATTTCAAATCTTGTTTTTTTTATGTTTGTTTGTTGGATGTATTTGGTAGAGGTGATAGTTGTTTATTTCGAATCTCGTTTTTTCATTTTATATTTTTTTCCCTAGATCTAGCTTTTGTTATTTTTCATATTCACTCTCTTTTTTTTAGATCTCTTTTTTATTATAGTGGATTTTTTTTTCATATTTCTTATGTTTTTTTTTAAAAATCTCGTTTTTTATTTTGGTGGATTTTTTTCCAGATTTAAAGTTTCACTAGTACGTACTAAAGTTTCATTAGTACGTACTAAAGTTTCACTAGTATAGACTAAAGTTTCGTACTAAAGTTTCAATAGTATGTACTAAAGTTTCACTAGTATGTACTAAAGTTTCACTAGTATGTACTAAAATTTCACTAGTATGTACTAAAGTTTCACTAGTATTTACTAAAATGTACTAAAGTTTCACAATTATGTACTAAAGTTTCACTAGCATGTACTAAAGTTTCACTATTATGGACTAAAGTTTCACAATTATGGACTAAAGTTGCACTGGACTAAAGTTATCTTATTAAGGACTGAAATTACTTAATTAATGACTATAGTTACATTAGTATGGACTGAAGTTACACTTGAAAAGACTAAAGTTACCTAAACATGAGTTACACTATAATTGATTAAAGTTACACAGTTAATAAATGAAGTTTCAAAAATAATGGTTGAAGTTACACTCTTAATGATTAAAGTTAGCATCATAAAAAAGCAAAAATCACATAAACTTATCTAAGTTACATAAATTCAAATTTATATAATCGAAATCACATTTTATTTTGAAGTTACACAAATAATGGTTGAAGTTACACTCTTAATGACTAAAGTTAACCTCATAAAAAGGTAAAAATCACATAAACTTATATTAAAGTTACATAAATTCAAATTTATATACTCGAAATCAGATTTTAGCTTAAAGTTACACAAATAATGGTTGAAGTTACACTCGTAATGTAGGTGGAAGTCATTAAAACCCACTCATTTTGTTCTAATCTTGTCCATTCATTTTGTTCTAATCTTGTCCATTCATTTTGTTCTAATCTTGTCCATTCATTTTTCTTTTAATCTTAGCCTTCCATCTTGTTCTAATCTTGTCCCTCCATCTCTTTCATCCAAAGGGCAAGATGAGGACTCATGGACTCAATTTTGAAGGTAGACTCATTATAACTTGCCTATATATATATATATATATATATATATATATATATATATATATATATATATATATATATATATATTATGGAATAATATGCATTTATGTTAAATAATGTAAAATAATTATAAAATAATAAATTAAAGACATTGGTCGTTGTCTTAAACCCCGCGGGATCAAGTATCATCTTCCCGCCCGAGGTGAACTGGATCTCTGATGCCTGATCAGAGGACTCATCGTCATTGCTCCGGATTTTGGGGCAATTCGCTCAACATAAAATGGAGATGGATGAGTCTATCTCGGTGTCTAGCATAATTGTAGATACCCGTATCTGTCGATATTGGAATTTACAAGACTCCCGCCCAACACCCGATGATGATAGGACAACAGGTAATATCATACCGTCAATTAAATGGAGATAGTTTTATGATATAAAATGAGATTTAATTGATTTTGTTACTTTTGAACAGATTTTACTGATTTATTTCAAGTTAATTTAAAAATTTTTAAATTGAATTTTAATAAATATATTTTTAGTTTATTTTAACTCGAAGGGTTTCAATTGTTTTATAAGATCGATTTCGAGCTTCGTTTATTAACCGTTTGCGTTCGTGTTAAATTAAATTTAAAATGAATTAAAGTTACGATTTTAAATATTTTCTTAAGTCGATTTTTTTTCTATGTTCGACTTGAAAAGTCGATAGTGAGTTTCATTTATCGTTTTACGTTTCGTTTTAAAACTATGTTTTAAAAGGAGATTTTAACTCGATTTTGCGACGATCTTTGAGCCTTTATTAATGAGCCTTAAGCCCGTTACCCATAACAACCATGTATCCCATATTCCCGACTACCATTTTACCAATTTTCGTGACCATTGGACCAATCTAACCCCACCAAAAAACCGTCTTAAGACAGCCCATCACCAACGCGACCCCCTGGTTTCCAGCAGCCTTTTCTCGACCCAAATCAGCCCCAAAACAGCCCCTATTTGACCCGACTCCTTCACCACACATAGCCCACACCATGAAACATAACATAGCCCACATTATGACCCATTTTCGTGCCCAACCAACCTAAAAAACGAACCCAAAACAGCCCTATCTGTACTATGTTTTGGCGCACCAAAGCAGAGCACCAAATCCGCCTTTTGTCGACTCTCTTACCCATTCAAAACCCGAGTATCCTATCCCCATATCTCACTATTATTAATTCCTTAGTCACGTCCAAAAAAACCTCCCAAACAGCTCACAATATCTCCCTCAAAACTGAAACAATCTTCTCACATATTCTCTCCATATCTCCTTCAAACTCTACCCTATAAACTACAACTCGTCTAAATTCATTCCACACATTATACCCTCCTAAAATAATCCAAATTCCTCCCTTAATAACACACAAAAAACGCAGCCATCAACCCTAAGAAAACGGAGTTGAAAACTCTCTAGAGAAATCCAATTCAAACACTAATCTTTCTCTCCTTATAACACATTCATTCGTGCTCATTAGAACCTCGAACCACCACCCCCATACAGAACTCCTAGGACACTACAAATAACAAGAAAAACTCTATAATAAACCCTCGAGAACCGCTTCAAAACAGTCCCACAAATCCCCCGAAATAAACCATTGTTTTCGCAAAAAAAAACTGAGTTTGTGAGCAGCACCTGTTGTCGTCCAATTTTAACCCACATAAAAGCATTAAAGTCTCTGAAAACCACAGCATTAAGAAATTAGTGAATCCCACCTTTCCATAAAATCTTTCGGATTGAAAATCCGTTAAGAAACGATGTCACAAAGTCGATTTTAAAACAGCCTATTGCGAAGCAATAAAAAACATGAATGCAACTTTAAAAACCGTCTAAGACGTACGCTTTCTTGTTTAAAATCTACATTTACAAATCATACACGACTCCTAGACGATGTCCCAATATACATGTAGGTTGAGGGTGCACAAAATCCTATCTTTATTCTTTTATTTATGTTTTATTACGCTTATCAATGCACTAACGATACTAATGTTTGTTCAATGTTGTTTTGCGAAGTACAAGATAACTCGATGTTCATTTAAGTCAAATATCGATCCTATTCTATGAATATGGATAGGCATGAGACTAAACAATAGATCGTGTGAGTTATGTTTGCAAACGATCGAAGACCGTTCCTCTCGAGACATATAAGGGCCGAAGGCCCTCCCTTCATTTCCTCTTTGTTTTGTTTCTTTTATTTTGTCTATTGTTTGTCTATTAATTATTATGGTTAACTATTGTAGTATCTAATTAATTAAAAATTAAGCTATAAAATTAGCATAGGATATTAATAAGTTAGTTGAATGTTTAGTTTAAATTTACTTGACTAGTAAAGACGAGTACGACTTTAAATTAACTAATTATGTTATGCTAATGGTGCCTCAATCGAGGGGTTAATATCGAGATAGGAGTACGTATTCGCCCTTCACCTATTAAGTGTATGCCTTGAGCGACTCACCATTAAATGATGTAATTAATATTCACCTAATGAATTAGATGCATGCTTAGGTCACTGCTTTAAACGATGAATTGAAAATTAGTCGTTTCCTTTGTAAATTAAAATGAATCTTCCCTCCTCTTTCACCATCTCGTTAGTATGGGTGTGCATGCTTACCATCTACCCATTTACAATCGATAACATAGAATTAGTGTTATTTGTATTCATTTTGATTGTGTAGAATGCATGATTAGTTCATTGTATTTTATTAAGTCATGTAGTTTAATTATGGGTCATAGTTGATCCATTTGTATATAGATCAAGTTGTAATGTATTTATTATTTTTGAGTCGGCTTTGTGGCTAGATGCCAAGTTTGTAATAGCTTAGTATCCCCAATGGCTCCCCTCTCCTCCAAGCCCTGTTTGTTTATTTTATGTTTCAATAAACAAACTCACATGCTAAACAACTTCGACGAAGTAGCTTACATGCATTAAACCACCTAGAACGGGATTCAAATGCTTAGGATTATTTTATGTAAAACGATGTTTGCATTTACATAATAGTCGTAGCTACGCATTCCTTTGAAATACATTACTTGATTAGTAGAGGACGTTATGAAACGGGCGGGGTTGGGTGTTCATGCAATGAATTTCCCACCACATACCTTCACCCCTTACTTAAAATCTATTGGTTTCCGGATGTCCGAGTCCAATGGATCACAAGAGTCATTCAATTGAGTGATTTAGGGAGACAAGTCTCTAAGCTGTAAATTTGACTTGAACGATTCCCCCCAGAGAATATGTGAGAAGATAGGATTGAGTGATCGCGGGGGGTGGTCCAAATTTTGTCGACTCCGCTGGGGCTTAAACATTGTTTCTAGCATCCTTTCCTAGAAAGTGAGACTTTAAAAAAAAGTAATGGTTAGTAAAATGATTCTCGTAGTACAACAAGGCATGCATAAACGCGTTAGCATTTCACGGGCCGCCCTCCCGTCTTTGTGATGGGCAAGGGGCGAGGTCCTACTATGCCAAGATGTGTTGCACATTGCTCACATCAACTTCCTCCACTCACTTGACCATTGGATCAAGGCTACCATTTTGCACATTGCTTATGGAGATCTTATTCACTTGGCGAGGGTGGTTGAAGGGTCTAGACATTATTTTGACCGATCGAGACTTAGAGGTCTAGGAGCATACATCCTTATCTTGTGAGTGGCTTAATTTCTAAATGGTTTCCGTGTCATGCTTTTGAAAATTCAGGTGTCATTTTACAAACCCGAACTTTTCGACTAGCCACTTCAAAATGCATCGTTTTTAAAACACATAATACTGCCCAAATAGACTTAGGATTTTCGGCCAAACTAAGCCTTTTCTAGCCGGCATGCTGCCCATTTTAAAACTCAGTTTATAATCAATCATCATTTAAAAAATGATCCAATTCGTTCTTTACCTTTCAATCCAAACCCGAGCATAGAACTTGCTTCGTTTTGAGTCGTGTCCATGACTTACACGGCCACTAGGGCCCGTCCTAAGGACGTGTAGCAAGGCCCATTCAGGCCACCTCGATCCAAGTACGGATCCAAGTCGTGTCTAGATTAGATGTCGTGTTTTTTCGAAGCGCAAAGCGCCCTACCCACATCACTTTAGGGCATCCAAGTTGATGAAAGTCCATAGACCTTAATTAGAGTCCTCTAATTAGTTACTAAATTACTTGTTAATTTAGTATTTAATGATCTATGTAACATGCATGCAAATATAAAGACATTTATATAAAAGAAGAAATTTCCTCACATTGATATGGAAATTAAATGGGCACAACAAGAACTCCTTCTTGTTGTTCTTGAGCTATAAATATCAATGAACAAGAACAATCTCCAAATTAGAAGACCTCCTCCAAGTTGCACCAAGATGATACCAAATAATCTATTCTTATTATTAAATTGATATGGAAATTAAATGGGCACAACAAGAACTCCTTCTTGTTGTTCTTGAGCTATAAATATGGATGAACAAGAACAATCTCCAAATTAGAAGACCTGCTCCATGTTGCACCAAGATGATACCAAATAATCTATTCTTATTATT
Source organism: Heliosperma pusillum (assembly GCA_022085475.1). Lineage (NCBI taxonomy): Eukaryota > Viridiplantae > Streptophyta > Magnoliopsida > Caryophyllales > Caryophyllaceae > Heliosperma > Heliosperma pusillum. The sequence continues at coordinate 26,597 of JAIUZE010012985.1, forward strand.
AACTAGATAATACGATAGATATTATGCTACTAATATTAGTATATATTACTACACTAGTAATACTTAGTAAATATTAGTATTATGAGAGTTTTAGTGAGAAGAAGAGTTTTAGAGAGATGTATGAGAAAATAAGCAAACGTGAACAATGAAAATGAACAACCACATTGCCCTTTTATAGGCAATATGGACGGTCAAGGTGAGCCTCACAAGGGTCTTATTTTGCTTATTTTAATCACATGCAAAGTGGTAGAGTGTAGTGTTGAGTGAAATGATTTTAGGTTATTATTTATGTCATAATCACATGTGACTTGTGAGCATGAACAAAAGCAACCATCATCACCTCACCACTACACTTGACCGGCCATGTGAGGCCTTATTTGGTCTATTTTGATTTTTGATATTTGTCTCACAAATACTTATTAATCATATGCTTAATTATCTTATATAATTAAGTGTTAATTTGATCATATAAAAATTATTTGACACAAATAAATAAATAATATATACTTAACATTTTAAGTAATATTTTACCATTATATCAATATATAATGGGTCCCACAATGCTTAGTTAATTTATCTTACAACTCCTTGTAAATATAATTAACTAATTACCTGTATCTCAAAACCTCAACTAATTTAGTAATTTAACGACTAATTACTAAGTTAAATCTTATTTAATCATATTAAAATAAGATATAAATTTATTAGTCAATTATCGCATAATTGAAAAATAAAATTAATCGAATTTGAGTTCATAACTCAATTTCTAACAATTAACTCTCGTACATATCAAATATATGCAATGGACTAATTAACTGTATCATATACAAATAATTAGTTACTATTTGGATTTCATCCTATATGTGTGACCGAAAGGGATCAGTTGATCACCGCCGTCATACGACAATAACGTCAAACTCTAGTCAACCAACCATTATTGATTTACGTTAATCAACTGACTAATCATATATATATAGTCAATCAATATCCCAACTATATTCCTTAATAAGATTTATTATGTGGCGCACTATTGTGGAGGACACCTACTCCAACAATCTCCTACTTGTCTGACACAAGTGTGCGTCACCAATTCTCTTGTCTCTTTATCACATCTCCCACTCAACGCAAGGTGTCTTTCAGGTCGCACTTGCAAATGATTATATCTAGAGTGGTTTTCTCGATAGGGAGAGTAACTGTCTAACCGGAAAATCTACCATAGATCTCTTTCCGAGCGTGGCCACGCATTTACAGTAACTTCTCCTCGAGTGGCCGAAAGATGTTTGTACCCAACGTGGGTGGACGATTCCTGTTGAGTCATCTACTCTGTATGATGCAGATCACCCATGATCCAGAAGATGTCCATCGGCCTCCTTTTACGGCATGACCTAGAACATCAACCAAAAAAATTGGAAACTGCACCGACTCAGATAGACGGTCGCTACTCAAAAGAATCGACTCATAGGAATAAGATAGAAGACCCTGCCACGACCAGGCATCAAATAATTGATTTAACGGTCTCTACAAATGTCACTGTCCGACATAGTGTCATACAGTCTGTCTATGTAAACGACCAGTCATCTCCATGACCCCATGGTGCTGAACCAACCATCGATCAACTTACAATCTAGTCACTTCGAGACGTCACCTCATTGAGTGACTAGGGACAAAATACTAAGTTCGTCCTATTCACTTGAATAGGGTCCAACATTGTATTACAATCTATTCGGATAAACAAAGTATTAAATTTAGTCAAACTAAATAAAAGAGTTTATAATAAAACTCGAACAATGAATGCAATTATCATATATGAAATAATTAATACAACGTTCAATTATTACATATTACATAATCTAAAGAAACTCTGGTACACGTCTCAATACCATTGTGACGAGATGACCATCATGCTTAGCCTTTGATAAAGGCTTGGTTAAAGGATCAGCAATGTTGTCATCTGTCCCAACCTTACAAATATCAATTTCCTTTCTGTCCACGTAATCTCTAATTACATGATATTTCCTAAGTACATGTCTAGACTTGTTACTAGACTTGGGCTCTTTTGCTTGTAAAATGGCCCCAATGTTATCACAATAAATCGTGATAGGATCTTTGGCAGTAGGGACTACTGTTAGTCCTTTTAAAAATTGCCGAATCCACACAGCTTACTTTGCAGCTTCAGACGCTGCAAGGTACTCTGCTTCTGTTGTAGAATCCGCTGTAACGCTTTGCTTGAAACTCTTCCAGCAAACAGCTCCTCCATTCATCATATAAACGTAGCCGGATTGGGAATTCATATCATCTCTATCTGTTTGGAAACTAGCATCTGTGTAACCTTTTACACGTAACTCAGTCTCGCCTCCAAACACTAAGAACGAATCCTTTGTCCTTCTCAAGTACTTAAGGATGTTCTTTACGGCTATCCATTGACTCTCACCTGGATTTGCTTGGTAACGACTTGTCATGCTCAAAGCATATGCAACATCGGGACAAGTGCACATCATAGCATACATGATTGATCCAACAACAGATGCGTAAGGGATCAATTTCATGCGTTCAATCTCCTCGGGTTTGGTAGGGCACTCTGACTTGCTCAAAGTGATCCCACTTCCCATAGGAAGAAAGCCTCTCTTAGAGTCTTTCATGTTGAACCGATCCAGAATTTTATCAATATAAGTTTCTTGACTTAATGCTAGTATCCTTTTAGATCTATCCATATAGATCCGGATACCTAAGATGCGCTGGGCTTCTCCTAAGTCTTTCATTTGGAAATGAATCCCTAGCCACTCCTTCACAGAAGTGAGCATTGGAATGTCATTCCCAATGAGTAGTATGTCATCTACATACAAGACTAGAAAAGTTACTTTACTCCCACTAAACTTCATGTATAAACATGGTTCCTCAACACTTCGAGTGAAACCATTTTGTTTAATTACATGATCGAAACTATGATTCCAACTCCTTGATGGTTGTTTAAGACCATAGATGGATCTCTTAAGTTTGCATACCTTCTTAGGGTTTGATGGATCCACAAAACCTTCAGGTTGTGTCATGTACACTTCCTCTTCTAGAATCCCATTCAAGAAGGCGGTTTTGACATCCATTTGCCAAATCTCATAATTATGAAATGCGGCAACCACTAAGATAATCCTTATGGATCGATGCATGGCGCTGGGGCGAAGGTTTCGTCATAGTGAAGACCATGAAATTGGGTGAAATCTTTTGCCACCAATCTAGCTTTGTAAACATCATTATGTTTATCTATGTAACTTTTGCTCTTATAGATCCACTTACACTAAAGAGGTCTTACCTCCTTAGGTAAACAACCAAGTCCCATATTTGATTGTCGTACATAGAATCCATTTCGGATTGCATGGCTCCTAGCCATAGCTTAGAGTCGGGACTAGAAATGGCTGCTTTGTAGGTAGTAGGTTCGTTACTTTAAAAAAGTAACACATTATAGTCATCACCTTCCTCTATAATACCAAGGTATCTATCAGGTTGATGACTAATTTTTCTTGACCTCCTAGGTTCCGAAGGAATAATGACCGTGTCAGACGAAAAGGGAACGTTTTCCTCGTCGTCCTTTTCGGTTTGTGGCTCTTGGACTTCATCAAGTTCAAATTTTCTCCCACTCTGTCTTTTAGAAATAAAATCATTTTCTAAAAAGACTGCATCACGAGACACAAACACTTTGTCCTCGTGTTTATTGTAGAAGTAATAAGCACGTGGTTCCTTTGGATATCCTACAAATAGACATTTGTCATACTTGGGTGCGAGTTTATCGTCAGACTTATTCTTAACAAACGCTTCGCATCCCCAAATTCTCATAAACGACAAATAAGGGACTTTCCCTGTCCATATCTCATATGGAGTTTTGTTTGCCGCTTTAGTCGGCCTTCAATTTAGTGAAAATATTGCAGATAAGATAATAAAACCCCAAAAATAATCAGGAAGCTCCGCCAGACTCGTCATAGATCGAACCATATCTAATAAAGTTCGATTTCTCCTTTCGGACACACCATTTAATTGAGGTGTCCCAGGAGGAGTCCATTGTTATACTATACCACAATCTTTTAGGTGTGAATCAAATTCATTGTTCAAGTATTCACCACCACGATCGGATCGTAGGGCTTTAATCTTTTTATTCAATTGGTTTTCTACTTCATTTTGAAATTCTTTGAATTTTTCAAAAGCATCACTTTTATTCCTCATCAAGTAGACATATCCATATCTACTCAAGTCGTCGGTAAAAGTAATGAAGTAGTGATAACCACCTCTAGCTCGGATAGTCATTGGACCGCATACATCCGTATGTATAAGTCCTAATACTTCACTTGCTCGTGTCCCTTTTCCCGTAAAAGGAGCACGAGTCATCTTGCCTAGAAGACAAGATTCGCATACGCCATAAGATTCGTAATCGAATGGTTTGAGTACTTTAGATGAAACAAGTCTCTTTATGCGTCGTTCGTTTATGTGCCATAAACGACAATGCCAAAGGTATGATTGATTAGGTTCACCTGTTTTGAGCTTCTTGTTTTCTACATGATAGACCTCTTTTGCAATATCTAGAACATAAATACCTCCAATAGAAATGGCCTCGCCATAAACCATTTCATTAAATGAAAAAGTACAACGATTGTTCTTAATACAAAATGAAAAACCTTCCATGTCAAACACGGAAATGGAGATAATGTTCTTGGTAAGAGTTGGTACATAATAGCAATTATTTAAATACAACTCTAAACCATTAGGCAAAAGAAGAACGTAGGTGCCCACGGAAACTGCGGCTACCGTAGCTCCATTTCCCATGCGCAGGTCCACGTCACCCTTGGCTAGTGCTTGCGCGTCCCTCAGCCCCTGTACATGATTACAAAGGTGAGAACCACAACCGGTATCAAATACCCAAGAAGAGGTACTAGCAAAGTTAATATCTATCCTATAGAGTGATGAAAGAATTTTACCTGACGTTGTCACACAACCGTCTTTCTTGTCTTTCAAGTACTTGGGGCAATTGCGTTTCCAATGCCCTTTGCCATTACAATAATAGCAATCCGCCTCCGCGTGTTTGTTGATTTTGGGCTTGGGCTTATAAAAGACCTTGCCCTTTCCCTTGCCGACTTTCTTGAAAAGAGTCTTACCCTTTCCTTTGTCCTTTTTCACCCCAAGGTTCATGTTCTTCATTTTCATTGAAAGAACGTCCTTGGGTTCACTCCCACTAGCCTCCATGTCCCTCTCCGCTTGGGTGAGGAGTGCATGGAGTTCATGGAAACTCTTTTCCATGCCATTCATGTTATAGTTCACCCTAAATTGGGTGAACTTTGGTGTGAGTGAATGAAGGATTTTACCCACCACTAATTGCTTCGGAATTTTGCACCCTTGACGCTCTAAGGTGTCGGCGTGCTCAACCATTTTGAGCACGTGTGGGCCAAATTTTTGGCCTCTTTGAAGCTTAGTGTCAAAGAATTTCGTAGCCGCCTCATATTGGAGAATTTGAGGGGATTGTGAAAACATTGACGTTATCCTCGTGAATATCGCATATGCATCGAGAGATATCAATTGGATTTTGAGTTTGGGTGAGATTGACCAAATCAAGACATTCTTGACGTCATTAGCAACCTTCAAATAAAGGTCATATTCAGCCCGAACCACCGCGGATGATCTAGGCGCGGTTTCGGTGGGGGGCTCTTCGACCAAGTAGCGAAGCACGTTATCGGATATCGCGGCGCTCTTGATCGTTGATTCTCATTCAACGAAGTTACTACCGTCATCTTTTAGGACACATTTGTCCATGACGGATCTCAACCATGAGTCCTTACCCAAGGTTGCGTTGTTTGATGATGTTGACATTGTGCGAATATGGTTACTACAACAAAAAGAAATATATAAACATTCATTGTTAATTTACTTGAAAAACATTTTAACAAGTTTAGCATTTATATAATGATCTCTCACTAAATTATATAAATGATTCCAAGACCCATCTTTAAATAAAATAGTCATCGCATGCTACTTTTATCTAGAAATGGTAAGTCATTACTTGACTAATTCTACCCTTAGAACTCTTGGTTGACGGATTTCAACTAAATCCATCTCCTAGTCCCAAGATAACGCTTATCTCGTTGAGTCCAATCCAATTTTAGCTTGTGATCGTATCACCCTACTTACCCGAGGTAAAAAAGGACCCACGAGCGTGGTAGCCCTAATGAACACGGGATTCAAAGGTGTTACTAATTGGTAAGGCTAATCTCAATTTTTTAAATATGTGAGATATCTTGTCAATTTAGTTATTAAATCCCTATAAGTGAACTAAGTCGGTGGATTGTGAATAACGTTAAATTGACAATAACGGAAAATAAAATGCATGTATGACGATTTTGGCATGAGCGGAAATAAAGCAAGCAACAAGCAACGGAAAAATCCTAGAATGGCCACCTAGCTAATCAAATTAACTAGATAATTACAAGTTCGGAAACCAACTCCTTGGTCCCTGATCAAGCCTGTCGCAAGCCCGATACAAAGATAAATTACCCAGACTAGGCTAATAACAAATTAATGTAATTAGGGAAGTAGGGGTCGATCCTCAGGGAGATGGTGTTTCCTATAGAATGTGAAATGTCTCGCAATTGGGTCTTATCTAACGAATATCTAGGTTTTGGGATTTTAATTTCTAAACTAATAAAAGGCATAAAAGAAAAAAAAATAAAAGCAAATCAAAATGAAAACAATAAAACAAGTGGTGAATTGACAATGATGAAAAGAATCTAGGGAAGTAGGTTCACACATGTAGATTGATATATTGATGAAATCGGATTTAGGATATGCAAACAATTCATTGTGAGCTCGTAAGAATGATGTGTTCATTACAATCATAGATCAGATGGTCAAGCAGTCTTTTAGGCAATTTACTAGGTCTTAATCTACCATGTCATGCTTTGTCTATTCAATTCACGTATCTCTACCTTGGAAAAGAATTCCATTCTAGTCAATGATTTTGATAAGAAATCGTCAACTATCGTTATAGTCCAAACATGCATATACACAATGTTTTAAAAGCACAATTTCTTTTATCCAATTAACAACTTTTAACCAATCTAACATGGCTACCCTACATCCTAGAAAGGTGACTACTCACTCATGGCGTTGTTAAAATCTAAGATGAAGTTAATAACAACAACTAGGATAGACATGTTTATTTTGTTTTGGCAATAGTTTAAGACTCTTTATATGGCGATAATAACGACGCTAAATTGATAATCTAATGAAATGAAATGACGATTATAACGATACTAAAATGAATCTAAGATAACATGTAAAGAAAATAACAATCAAAATAGGAAACATAAATACATTAAACAAAAGCTAAGATAGGAATACCTAGATGACGATCAACAACGATAATAATAACAATAATAGAAATCCCTTGCTTAGAATAGTCGTTCCATGAATCACAATACTTGAACCAAATAAAGTAGATTACAAAGATGAAATTCTTATTGATCTAAGCTAAGGTTTTGATATAGAAAAGACAGAAATAAACTAAGAACTAAAGATGAAAAAGAAGAAAATGTTCTAGACAAGAGAAGAAAGGCTAGGCTCTCTCCTCTTAATCTAGGTTTTCTAATGTAAAGAAAGAAGTAGAAAATGTGTAAAGAGGATGTGTTGAAGTGTGGTGGCTGAAGCTCTTTATATAGCATTAGGGTTTCGTGGGGAAGGGATCAAGCATTCATCACATAGGATAAAAAAGGAGGAAGTCGAAGCAAAAGTGCGGATCAGCAGACATCCCCGATCGGGTACACCACTTACCCGATCGGGTAAGTTGCAATCTGGGTCCTTTGACTCTCGTTTCATCTCCCCTTGCATATGACTTAACTTCCATCATCCCCCTTGACCTCTTGAGTCGGGTTTGTTGATAGGGTTTGATGTAAAACGATGATTTCTTTGCCTAACTTATCGGTCTTCTGACAACTGCGACATCGTCTTTACTTCTTCTCTCTTTTGAATTAGGGAACCTTCTTGAAATGCGTTTCATTTGGTCAAGCTTGCTTCTTCAAATCATCGGGTTCTAGGCAAATGCTCGGGAATATAGAAAAAGGGCGTAGAAACATCACTTTCCCTACAAAACAGGTTAGAACATAGGAATTCGCCTAGAAGACGATATTAGCTCATAAAATGGCTTAACAAAGCACAAATGACATACAAAACCGAGCTAAATTGGGGTTAAAATCATACAAATATTCACTTATCAGTCCCTTGCCTCTTCACTTGGAACACCTTCCAAAAATGGCACCGTCTAAGAGTCACCGGTCTTCATAAAAATAATTACAAATATATAAATATACAAATTCCTATTATACATTTATTCTATAAAATGAAATTATTAAATTATACAAACCGGCGATACGAGATCGCAATAAAATTACAACCAAACCGTTATTTCCTTACATTACGGGTAATAACGATTAAAATAACTAGGTCATACTAGGTAAAAAATTTGCATAAATTATTAAATAAATGACATTCATTCATTCAACCATAAATAAAATAAATTGCTGCAAAATTCATGCCAAAATCGCCCTAAACACATTCATGCTCATTGTAGCTCGATTTTACGGGATTTATTGATTTTTAACCATTAAAAATCAATATCAACATTTAAATCTCATTTAAATTCAAAATAATTAACTAAAATGTTTTAGAACTCAAAATTAGTCCCTAATAATTTTGTTGGTCATTAATTAGATCAATTTGATTTCATTTGCTAAACATTACAGTTTGATCATAACAGTTATGAAATAAACCCAAAATAAAATATAAATATCATAAACATCATAAAAATTTGAAACCAAAATTTTTTTACATTCTGTAAAATTTCCAGGAACTCTAAAAAATAAAAAACATTTGCTCAAAAATTTAAATTAATTTTATGAACAAATAATTTTGTATTTAATGGTTTTATCAAATAAAAATTATTAAATATAGTAAAACAGTGAAACAAAATTATGAAATTTCACCAAGATGATCAAAATCAGAATATAAAATGTACCAAAAAGTTTCATGACCAGAAAAGGACGTTTCAATTTTATGAACATTATAATCTCATATTATCGACTTTTATCGTATAAAAATCAATAAACATGCAATACTTAATTAAAAGTCACGAAATTTTACATACAATATGTATGACATGCATGTGAGATCATATTAAATTTCATGACCAGAATCAATATGCAACTGTTTTTAGTTAACTTTTAACTCATAAAATGCATGTTAACTCGGTTTAAAAGCCAAAAATCAAAATAAATAGCAAATCAATCCCTATAATCACGAAATTCGACCACAAACATTTTGAGCTCAGTAGGTATACATGCAACAAAAATTTTCGTCATAATCTTATTTTAACGCAAATTTTAGATTTATTAGTTATCTTATAACTTTAATAAAAATGTCCAAAATGAACATGCATGCTACAAGCTAGCTCTGATACCACATGAAAGTCCATAGACCTTAATTATACTCCTCTAATTAGTTAATAAATTACTTGTTAATTTAGTATTTAATGATCTATGTAACATGCATGCAAATATAAAGGCATTTATATAAAAAAAGAAATTTCCTCACATTTATATGGAAATTAAATGGGCACAACAAGAGCTCCTTCTTGTTGTTCTTGAGCTACAAATATGGATGAATAAGAATAATCTCCAAATTAGAAGACCTCCTTCAAGTTGCACCAAGATGATACCAAATAATCTACCCTTATTATTAACTAGATAATAAGATAGATATTATGCTACTAATATTAGTATATATTACTACACTAGTAATACTTAGGAAATATTAGTTTTATGAGAGTTTTAGTGAGATGATGAGTTTTAGAGAGAAGTGTGAATTAAAGCACAAAATGAAGTGATCAAAAATGAACAACTATTGTTCATTATATAGCCAATATGGTCGGACCATGCATGTCCATATGGCCTCTTAATTTGTTTAATTTATTCACATGCAATAAGGTGGAGTGTAAGAAATGTTAGAATGATTAAAGTATGTAGGTTATGTCACAATCAAAAGGAGAATTGTGTAAGAAGAAAAGAACAAAATCATTTCTTCCTACACATGCCATAACCGGCCACATGTGCCATATTATGGTCCATTTTGATTTTTGATATTTGTCCCACAAATACTTATTAATCATATGCTTAATTATCTTGTATAATTAAGTGTTAATTTGATCATATAACAATTATATGACAAAATTAAATAAATAATATGTACTTAACATTTTAAGTAATATTTTACCATTATATCAATATATAATGGGTCACACAATGCTTAGTTAATTTATTTTACAACTCCTTGTAAATATAATTCACTAATTACCTCTATCTCAAAACCTCAACTAATTTAGTAATTTAACGATTAATTACTAAGTTAAATCTTATTTAATCATATTAAAATAAGATATAAATTTATTAGTTAATTATCGCATAATTGAAAAATAAACTTAATCGAATTTGAGTTCATAACTCAATTTCTAATAAATAACTCTCGTACATATCGAATATATGTAATGGACTAATTAACTGTATCATATACAAATAATTAGTTACTATTTGGATTTCATGCTATAGGTGTGACCGAAAGTGATCAGTTGATTACCGTCGTCATACGACAATAACGTCAAAATTTAGTCAGCCAACCGTTATTGATTTACGTTAATCAACTGACTAATCATATATATAGTCAATAATTATCCCAATTATATTCCTTAATGAGATTTATTAAGTGGCGCACTTTTGTGGAGGACACCTACACCAACAGATAGAATTTGCGATATGAGACAAATGCATGTACTCTTTTTTTATTATGATATTTCATCAAATCTATTGAGCTACTCTATAAGTTAGTAGCTACTCCATGGTAGCTCTGGTAAACGAGTCAAACATGTTGGGTAGAAAGTGGGTCATTTTAGACTGGCTCATTTTGAGTTGCGAGCAGTCAAGCCGAATCGAGTTGTTTTAAGGTTAGGGTTATTGTCAAACCTATTATTATCAAGTTTTTTTCTTAAACAATGGCCACTCCACAACTATAAATATTGGGTCGGTCATAAGGGTTTGTAATCCGCTATAAGTTCAAGTGCAAAACAGTGGTGAAAACACTGTCGGATGAGATACAATGCACAATAAATACTCTGATTAACATAAATAATCATCGGGAAATTTCCCGAAATGACAAGTATCAAAATAGTAACTACTAAATATATTAACTACAACAAGTCGCCACTTGATTCAAAGAAGGGCTATTAAAACAAAATGACCCTCGCTAGCCCCTTCTTGGCTATTTTTTCTTAGCTATGGTTTTATTGTCTTCCTTCTTCTGGTTTTATTGTCTTCCTTCCTCTTCAAAAGGTGTGGATCTTCATCTTCTTATTCTATTTTTGTAAGAAGAGAGAAAATTTGTTTAGTTTTTTTTTCTTTGATTTTTTAATCATCTTTTAAGACATCGATTGACCTATAGCATCAAGTCGATCGTCCTATAGCATCAAGTCAATCGACCTACTCCCTTCGCACAATTCCTGCAACGCGCACTGAACTTCAAACGAACGCCATTTCTTCGTTACTTGGGCAAATCGAGCGTTTTTGGTGGCGTTGGAAAGCTAAAAGAATACGCTTTCATATCTAATTGAAATCACTTGATTATCAATTTTAGATATAGAGATATGGCTCTTTAAAAGTTGACTCTAGTAATTTGAGGCTCTTGAAATCCCTCCAAATTCACTTTGTTGATGGATTTTGGCTTGAATAAATGTATTCAGACTCTAAACCGACGTAAGTCACACAATACACACAAAGTAGCAAATGTTGGAGGAAATAATAGTTAAACGCCACATAATAAGCATAGAAATGCGTGCCAAACATGTGAATAAATGCATATAAATGGCACGCAAACACTCGCATTCTTCGAATTATAGATAAACATGGGTGGCCTAGGGTCGGGCCTGAGAGGCGCGCACCCCTAGGCCCACTCGGTGTCTAGGCCGCGGCACCTGGGGTGTAAAACCCTGGGTGTTTTCTCCTTCTTCTTCTTATAAAATGAGGGGGGATGAGAGGAGAAAATATCACAACTCATCACACTTTTCTTTCTACAAAGAATTCTTCTCCATAATCATCATGGAAAATTTTTTGGTTCTATGAGGGCTTGGAAAATATGTGTTTCATTTTATTCGCGCGCAATTAATTCATTTACGCCAAATTCAACTTCATCTTCCTCATCTCTCTCCAAAAACCCTAAAACCCACCATTGTTGAGTCTCAAACTCTCAAACACTAAACCTCACATAACTTTTTCATTTCTCACTCTTTTTCTTTGATTTTCGTTCCTATCTTCCTATTTTCTCGTCCTCTTTCTTTTAAGGTAAGAAACATCCAAGTTTGTGCATATTTGAAATCCTATCTGTTTCTTAAGAACTTGAATTTAACTCAAGTTTGTATTTTTGTATGTAAGAGGAGACCTTCAAGACCCCGACAAAGATTATTTCTTGATTGAAGAAGAAGAAGAAGAGTGAAAAGCTATTAAGTTAACGTAGACGGGTTACTCGATGTCATATCTTATGTGTTTAGGATAGATTTTCACATAAGATATCAGTTAATTATATTATACTAGCATGATTATGTGTTCACTACTCATTTATATGTTGGGTTTCATCTCATATGTTTAACTTGTGCAAGTTCATGTTAGTGTTGTTGAATTTTCTCTCATATGCTCAAACTAGTGGAATTTGTTGTTGATAATGTGGAACTTGCCTTGTTATTGTCTAATCTTATGTTTAGTATAATAAATGATGATTTCATAATGCTTTAGTGATTGTATTTAATGATTTGACACTCATATGTTGCATTTAATGTGCTTTGATGATGATTAATGTTGGTAAAATTGATTGGGTGAAATTGGAATTTGAATTTGGTGTTGTTTGAGGTGATTTCGTGGCTTGTGTGCCCCAGCTGGGTGGTCGGCCGCCCCCCAACCGGCTGGGAGTTCCCTGATTCAAAATTGTTAAGTTTTGGTGATTTTGGAGTAATGCGTGCCCCAGCCGGGTGACCGGCCCCCGGTACCCCCACCGGCTGGGAGCCCCTCCCTTTTCCCCTTTGTTTCTCGGTTTGGCCCGTGTTCCCCAGCCGGGTAGCTGGCCGCCGGTACCCCCACCGGTTGGGGACCTCCTGTGATATTGTTGATGTTGTTCGGTGTTGGTGGGTGCCCAGCCGGGTGCCCGGCCGCCGATCCCCCTAACCGGCTGGGACCCCCTGCACCTCGTTTTCTCCTTTTCTTCCTTAGTTCTTCACATGTAATGGTTTGTATGGTTTGTTTATCTTATTAACTTACGTAATGACATTAAATATTCATGTTTATACTATATTATATCTCACACGATTTTATCACATGTTTAGTGACGGTTTTAGCATGTTTGTGACAACCCTCGCGAATGCGGAAAGATAAAACATACAAGCATGTGAAAAGAGATGCGGAAATACGGTATTTTAAAAACCTTTAAACATGCAAGATATATATAACATGAGGTGTGTCAAAATGTTACAAACTAAGTACTGAATATACAACAAAGAGACGGGGTCTCTTAAAATGTTAGCAAAGAACAAGTGTTTAACCAAAACTAGCTACTATCGTCTAGAGGTGAACTTCCAGGGACAACGCCCGCTAGCTCACACCCGCACCCCAAAATATCATATCCAAAAAGTCATCCAAGCAAGCAACCTGTTCATCCATGAAAAACATGAACGCCACAGTCAGTGGGGAGTAACTCCGGGTTCTCCCAGCCATATCACATCAAACGTACATATAAGGAAATACGAAAGTAAAGCATGCATATATATATATATACATGGGAGTTGCGATAAGAATAGATAGGCAATTCTATAGATAATGATAAGATCATGTGGAAATCAAATCCGTAACCATCATGCTATTCAAAGACTCGGGGAAGACACTCTTAGGCAATCGAATACGCTCACTAGGGCTTGCATCTCACCGTTAGCGGTATAAGATTGATAAGATTGAGACTCGACAGACAAACCACGTCAAGTCATGCGATGATCACAATAAATACAACATATTATCATCCCTTCACGAACCAAGACCTTGACGGTGTCCAATCATGCAATGACCATGAATAATATCATGAAATCACGCATTCAAAGAACGACGACACAAGACGACATCTCTCACGGTAAATGAAACGCACTAGCACCGTGTACATGGCAAGTCTGATTAAAAGGCATCCACGGGATAAAGCGTTTCCCTGAACTCATACACGATGCTACATTTCGTATATGTAGACTAATTTCCTCCTGGTAGGAACGATAATTAATACGGTCCTATCTAAACCTGGCCAGACCTCGGAATCACATTTTCCGATTCGACATGCGATAAACGTTTCGCATCCAAGACTCGGTCAATCATAGACGCCGAGTACCCCAAATTCGGTAGACATTCACGAAAGAGGCGGAAAAGAGCTCTGCCACATATCAAGCGGTACGCTACATGCAAATAACACCACCTCGCAAGTACACAACATTTGACGGCCGGGTCGATCAACGCATAGCGTTCAACTCCCAACAACGTCGTCGTATGCCCACTAACACATGCATTTAAGCAGTAGGATACCTCTCCGTTCCGACATTCCAGCCTTACGAACGGGAAGGTAGCCAAGGAAATGAGAGTACAAAGCACAAGACAAAATAGTGCTCAAACCGTATCATTTGTGAAAAACCGACTCAAAGTGGGATCATACCAAAAACCGTCACAACACATGTGATACATGCGAAAAAGATATCATATATCCAAAACATGAAGATTATAAGTCAATACGTAAAATTATACGGTAAACGGATCATGCGAACTATTACAAATTACGAATTTTAGAAATTAGAGGAAAAATATACAGCCGTGTTCCAGGCCGGGCAAGGGACCGGTGGCCGGTGAGCCGGCTCAGAACACAGGGCAAAAAACCAAAAAACATAGAAATGGGGTCTGGGCCGGTCGGTGGACCGGCGGCCGGTGGACCGGCGGCCGGTGGACCGGCGGCCGGTCGACCGGCACAGAGCACTACACCAAAATCAAAACTTCCCTTACTGATGTGTTCCAGGCCGGTGGATGGACCGGTGGCCGGTGGGCCGGCCTGGAGCACCTCTTCATGCAAAATCAAAGTTTCCAAATGAGTTACTGATGTGTTCCCAGCCGGTTGGCAGACCGGCAGCCGGTCGACCGGCCAGGAACCCCAGTTCATCCGTGAGCTTCCTTTTCTTATTCAATCCATTTCAATTCTCATATATACTTCAAATAATCATCAACAATCATTATACATCATCAATATTCATCATATAACATCATTCATTAATCATAGCATGAATCCTAATCCCTCTAATCGTATTCTAAATACGATTTCTAGCATATAAACATGTAAAACACGTAAGTGATACCGAGTAACCCTTCACCGTTACCTTTATGCGTCTTCACTAATCGTCAAGCTCCTCTTCAATAAGGTAATAGTCTTTGTCGGGATCTTGGAGGTCGCCACCTACAAATAGATCGTAAAAAGATTAATAAAGTTCATCTTGAGAAAGACGGAATGCTTGAAAAGCGAGAAAGACGATAATTTTATGATCAAAACGGATAGAGGAAGGTTAGGGAAGAAGAATAAGATAAACTTACGTAAATTCTATCAAGGAACGAAGAAGTTACGATAATTCTAAGATCGATATTCAAAGAGGGAAAGTTTCTTAAAGAGGAAGAAAGGGTTTTGTGTTTGATTTTGTGTTGAATGAAAAATTAGGTTAAGGGAGGGAGTAGTGTGAGTTATGAAGGAAAAAGTCAAAGACGGTTTCAAAGTCGAGAAAGTCAAACCCGACTCAAAAGTCAAGAAAAGTCAAACTCGACTTAAGACGGGATTTTCATGGAATCTCGTAGAAATTCCAAATACGAACTCGGAAATTCTAAATTCGACTCGGAACTTAAAATTCTAATTTAAAACTTAATTTACTGAAAAGCTTTCGTAAAAATATTTCTACTAGAAAAATAGGGTACATTTCCGGGTGTTACATATTAGCTCAAGAACAAGGAGAGGAAGGAGTCCTTTCCTTGTGCCCATACTCGACACAAGCAATGTGAGGAAACCGTTCTTTTCTTCATCTTGTTTTTTTTTTGTTAGCATGTAACTAGATCTTGCATTAACTAATTAAAGAGTTAATTAGTATATCATAAGAAGAGTCTTATGAGTAGGTATATGAACTTAACAATTGGTATCAGAGCATAGGATGTTGCATGCAATCGGTTTTATAAAGTTTTTACGAGTTATAGAAACAAAATAAAACTAGAAAATTTGTGATTTATATGATAATGTCACGAAATTTTGAGCATGATATACCTTCTGGTCCTAAAATGTTTTTAGGTCATTTTGATGATTTATGGAAGATTATTGCTTAATTTAATGATTTTTAGTTAAATAAATCCATTTTAATGAGTAAAATGAACATTTTATGACTAAAAATAGTTAAATTTTGAATATGGCCATGAAAGTTTAATATAATATCACATGCATATTGTAACTACTGTATGTAAAAGTTGAGATACATATGATTTATTTTGCATGATTTATGATTTTTAATAGTTAAAAAGGCATAAATAGTGATTATTTTGGCATAAATAGCTAAAATAAATTTTTGGCTTGACAAAAAAATTATCACATGTTGCATAAATATTTTACATATCAGATGTATAAGTTGCAAATTAATTAGATTAATTTTCGTGTGATTTTTAGTATTTTATTTGATAAAATCGATTAATAGCAACTATATTTTTCTCTAAAATGATTCGAAACTTTTTGACCAAAATTTTAACATGAAGATGTTCCTATAAATGTTCCAGAATATTCAAAAAAAAATTCCAAATTTATGAATTATTGTAATTTAATTTGGAATTATTACATAAAAAGTTATGTTAAAAAGGGTCAAAACCGAGCAATAATGTAAAACCGAGTTGAATTATTGTCAAATAATTAGTGGAGACTAATTTTAAAGTCCTAAATCAGTTAGGGTAATTAAATTGGACTTAAATTTGATTTAAGTATTAATTTGTGATTTTAATTGGTTATTATCACGCATTTCCATAAAACCGGGTTTATATACGATATAAGGTTATTAGGGCGATTTGGCACATTTTTATTGCATGAGTTTACATATAATTATGCTGCATTTTGAATGAATGAATGTCATTTTGATTTATGTAATTTTTGAATTATGTAATTTGTCTTAGTATGGCCTTAGTTTTTAATCGATATTACCCGAAATATATGGGAATATTGATTCGGTTGTAATTTAATGTGATTTCGTATCACTTTTATTGTATTATTTCATTTTATTTTGCATATGTATAATAGAATAGCCTTGTAATTTTATTATATCATTTGTAATCCCGGAGTTTCCTAAAGACGGTGCCATTTGGAAAGGCGTTCCAAAAGGAAGACGGTGTCCTTGGGAGGCGTGCAAGTGAAGTTCAAGGGACCAAGGAGTTGGTTTCCGAATTTGTAATAGTTAATTTTATTTTCTATTATTTTAGGAAGGTCATACTAGGAATTTATTTTATGTTTGCATTTTATTTATATGTTACATGCATGCCAAATCGCCACTTAACAACACATGCATCTTATCGAGTCAATCGACCGCGTCAATTACAATTATCGATATTTCACCTATTTTTTTCACTTAAAAGGAGATAGATAATATAAATTGACTTGACCTCTATTTTGTTAATTGAGATTTAGCCTTAACAAATAGTAGAACCCATGAATCCCAATTTCGTAAGGAAGTAGGTTCGGATCACCGAAGTGCTAAAATTATTACGTTGGGTAAGTGGGGCAATAAATCGTTATTGCATCGAAATTTGGTTGAACTCAACGGAAAGATTAGGGTCCGTGGCCCATGTGTTCCGGGCTAAAGATGACAATAAAGTATTTCATCGACCAAGAATTCTAATTGTAGAATCGGTTAAAGAGTTAACCCACCAAATAATATTGATAAAGGTCGTGGAGTCCGTGGCTTACATAAACCCGAGTTAATATAGGATTTGGGTCTTGGAATCATTTATGTAATTGGATAGAGGTCATTATATAAATGCTAAACTTGTTTAAAATGTATACAAGTATTTTAAAACGATGAATGTTGATGTTTCTTTCATTTTCTATTTTGTAATCAAACTTATTTATTCGCAATATCGGCAAATGATGACGAGGTTCGACCTCCCATACCACTACTCACCACCGTATCATGGCTTAGATCCCTTATGGATCAATGCAAAATCGAAAAGAATTGTTCTAATTTCGCGAATTGGAATGGGCAACTTTGCTTTGCCACCAAAGGTGATGGTAATCTTCGTTACCTCACCAAGGCTTCTCCCAACGCTCCTAAATGCAAGGTCAACTAACGCCGTAAAGGAGGCCTATGAGACCTACCAAATAAGAATCGGCCACGATCAAGAATGTCTTGATCTTCTCTATAGATGTCGAGCTTCAAAGGAATGTCATAAAGATGAATTCCACGTATGAGATCTACACTAAACTCGTGACCGTGTTTTCACGAGCTCTTAGGATCATTCAATATAAAGTCGCTTCTTAATTTTTCGACCTTAAAAATGAAGGATGGTCAATATGTTTGCTCCCACGTACTCAAATGATTGAGCATGTCGAGATACCCAAGAAGTAAGGAATAACGATTCCTGAGCAACTTGTGATTGACCGCACACTCCAATCCCTAAACCGTATCAAAGGGTTTGTTAATTTTAGGGTGAACTTCAACATGCAAAACATCACCACGACTCTACATGACTTGCACAAATTGATTGTGCAAACCGAGCGTGATATGGGCTACCATGCTAGCACTAAGCAAAGATGTTTTGAACATCAAATGACAAAAGCAAAGGGAAGTTCAAGAAGAGTGGACACAAAGGGAACAAGCCCACACCTTCTAAGGACAAAGAAAGGCTATTGGGAATAGTTATTCTAAGTCTAAGATGGGTGTCACCTCCAATGACAAGTGCCATTATTGTAAAGGTATAGGCTCTTGGAAACGTAATTGCCCAATATATTTGGGAGATATTAAGACTGGACGAGTTATTCCAATAAATAATAGTTCTCCTGAATGTTTATGTTATTGATATTAATCTCAACTTTGGTATTTTGATACAAGTTGTAGTTCTCATCCTCCTAATTAGATTAAGGGTATGAGAAGAAAGACAAAGCAAAGCAAGCTTTAAGGAATCTCCAAGATGAGGGAGCTAAGGTAGCCACCACATAGAGGAGACCTAAGGATTAGCTTGGCGTTCTTGCTATTCGTCTTTCTAGTTATTTTGAATGTCGTTTTGGAACTTTTGATTTCCGTGTAAGACATGGAAACTGGTTATTATTTCCATTATTTAAAGGACAATTGTTGTACTATATAATGATAGCTTGGTTTTCAACCCAAGTAATTATGTTTGTGGAATTTATGTTCTAAACCTTTCATTATACAAAGTTAATATCTTAAACATAAAGTATTGTGAGAAATTGAACATATGAGAAAATATAATGATTGGATCATTATAATTACCTAAGTTATGAATTGGATTCTCACTTATGGACTTGTGACTAAGTATCACAACTTATTTGAAATAAGATAGATCAATTGCATAGTCAAATCGAGTTAATGAACTCACATTTGGGGATTTACAATCCATATAAGCCCTAAGATAAGATCTTTCAAACACCAATTAGACTCCATACTAGCTATGGAAGGGTTAAGAATCCTAAATTTGTTCAAGACATGGATAAGAGTCCAAGTATTTTGCTTAAATAGAGTGAGTCTATAGAGAAGCTAGAATACTAAAGTCTAAACAAATAAGTCTACTATAGATCGCTCAAAATTAATAAGGGTTAATACGAGCATCATACCCCACTTGTACCTGGAGAACAAAGCTGTTTGTGACTAAGGAATAGAGCTCATGAAGCTATCCTTACCAGAATTTTATCATTTACACCTAAAGAAACAAAACTGTTTGTGGCTCATGGTGCTATCCTTCACGTAAATAAGCGTATTTACTAAAGGATAGAGTGGGAGAAAATATGCCACAAACAAAGACAAGAGAAAACGTTCCTAAGTCATCCAAGGTCGAAAGCTTATAGTGAAAGCTTATAGTGAAAATATCTACTTTTTGAAAGTAATAATTATGATCTATAGATTGACGGTTATAATTTCCAATTCGAATTGGTTGCATAAGAGCCTTAAGAATACAAGATGGATACTATACATATAAAATTACATTGGGAAGTTTGGACCTCCCTATGGTGAATTAAACTTTATTGTAAAGTATTGTATATAAGTTAAAATACAACCATCTTTGAGATCCAAGATTATTGCATCTACACCTCATTGAAAGTATATGTATGACAAATGACAAAGAGTTGTTAAAAGTTACCTTTCTAAATGGGCATTTAGAAGTGGACAAATTGTCGTACAAAATTTAGGAGATCAATGTGTGATCCTAAGAGAGCACTTGAGAGGTTGTAATAATCATCGCATAACAAGAGAGAATGGTTTTCTCGAATTGTCGAATAAGCCATGTCTATGCATGAAGTTAAGTGGGAGATAGATCTGTCATGTGTGGACAAGAGGATTAGTGGAAGTGAAAAATCATCATGTATGGACATGAAGATTAGTGGGAGCAAAATATCTTCCATGTATTATATGTATGAGACATATTTATCATTAGGAATGATGTACTAACATTGCCTTCCGTGGAGGAATGTTTAGGATATCATTTCTAGATGAAAGACTTGGAAGAAGCATATTTTATCTAAGGCAAGAATATCTCCCATGTCTCGTATGTAGGAGACATATTGGTCATTGGGAATGATGAACTGACATTGCCTTCCGTGGAGGAGTGTTAGGGAAATCATTTCTGGATGAAAGACTTGGAGTAGGTATCCAAAATCTATAGTGATAGATAAGAGAGGATACATATGATTGCTAATGTTTCCGCCATTAGGCCAATCATATTTGCCAAGATATGCACATACCTTGATAAATTGTATGCTTGGAGCATGACAAGTTGATAACAAATAATCCACATGAAAGTCATTGGATAGCCTTCAAGAATATCCATGAGATTCTCGAGGAGAACTATGGGTTTATTCTTGTATTTGATAATAATAACTTAGTTGCGTGTTAAGTGTCACACGAACCCAAATTTCCAAAACGTGTAAAGGATCTGACAAAATCCAAGGCTAAATTTTGTTATAAAAGCGAATAAATGAAAAGAGAGGATTGAAGTGTCAATCATTTAAAATTATACAAATAGAGTCTTAGTACTTAATGATGAGGATGAGGTGGATTATAAGGATCTAATGAGTAGACCCTTCCACCAAGATACCCATTACGTGGTTATAATGATAACAAGTGGGAGCATCTTTCAAGATTAAAGAGCCCAATACTAGATAAAGATCTGGTGACGTACTTAGATAAATTCATGTTATTGGGAATAACGATGACTGGAAAGAAAGTAAGCAATTCATAAAGTTGGAACTAATGGATACATGGTATATCCACCATCCAAGCTTCTATTGCATTTAGACAAGATGTCCATGAAGTGTCATGGAACTTGTATACTTTAGATTATAAGATATGAAGCAATAACATTGTGTTGATTGTTCATATATGATAATCACATTTATCGTTTGAGTTTATAAAACTCATTTTTGTGCTTTGTTATATCCAAATAGGTTGTAGTGACAACTTTGAACCCTATTAAAGTGAACTGCATTAACGTACATAGTATTGGCCCCTAGTCACTTATATGAGGTGACGTCTCGAAGTGACTGGAGTGTGATGCGATTGATGGCAAGTTCAAGTGCCATAGAGTCATATGAGATGACTAGTCGATCACATAGGCAGACTGTATGGGACACTCTATCGGGCAGTGACCGCTCATAGAGTTCTGGCAATTCATAAAGCCTGGTCGTGACGAGAGCTACTATAGTATTCTTTTTTAGTCAATTCTTTAGACTAGAGACTATTCGCCCAAGTCGGCATAGTTTCTGATTGACTTTGATTTTTGCCCCAAGCCATTCTGTAAAAAGGGGTGAATGGGCAATTATTGGGTCATGAAGGACTGTGAGTGTACGAAGGGAGTAGTGCGATAGAAATTGTCCAGCCCCTTGTCAGGGTTATCCAATATCTCAAGGCCACTCGAGGAGAAGTGAACTGGAAATGCGTGGCCACGCTCGGAAGGTATCTACGGTAGATAATTCCGGTCAGACAGTTACTCTCCAGATCGAGGAAACCACTCTAGATATGATCACATGCAAGTACGACCTGCAAGGCACCTTGCATTGAGTGGGAGATTAAAATGGGACAAGAGAATTGGTGACGCACACTTGTTGCAAACAAGTGAGAGATTGTTGGAGTGAGTGTCCTCAACAATAGTGCGATCACTTAATTAAACCTCAATAATAAGAATACAAAGGGATGATTAACATTATAGTCAACTGGTCCACATTAATCGGTAATGATTGGCTTACTAGAGTTTGACATTACTGTCGTATGACGGTGGTGATCAGTGGAGCCCTTGAGGTCACACCGAAAGGACGATTCCCAAATCATAAAGTTAATTAATTGTATAAGCGATACAGATTAATTAATACCTTGGATTGAATGAGTTCAATCTGTATATGAGAATTACATCTTATTATAATATGATTATATAAGATGTATAATGGTAATTAAATGTTATATTGCCAAAGTTGTATAATGTTTATGAAACATTAGAGATAAGAGTGATTGGTTAAATATGATTACAATAAGTTGTAATTATATTAACTATATATGAGATAAACCATTTTACATACATGTAATTATAGATTGTTACTTAAAATGTTAAGTATAATTTATTTGTTATAAGATTGTATTTAATTGTTAAATATAATTTTATAATCAATATTACATGTAATTTGTCACATGTCACACATATGACAAATGACAAAATGTAAAAGTTAAATTGGAAGTGCATTTTACTTCATGTGTGCCGTTTTTGGTAATAATAATTGGGATGGTAATTATTTGTATGTTTTATGAGATAAACAATATAATTACACCCTAAGGACGATAGCCTACCCTAGAGACTTGGGTAAGAGAAAAAGCAAAGCATGCTTGTCCCCTCCCAAGTCCCAAAACCGGCATGCCCAAGCAAAGTGAAGAGAATAAGTTATCTTCACTACTTCACATAAAAGGGTGTGTGTTGATTAACTTATCTCACTAGAAAATAAGCACAAACAAGTTGTTCTTACAATATTCTCATACATTCATACACCAAGTTATACTACTAATTGTAGTAGTGATAATAAGGTGAAGGAGCCTTCTTGTCACACCTAGCATTGTGTGATAAGAAGACGATTTGGGATAGTCTAGGTGCATCCAAGAGGAGTGTCTCTACACTTGGGACTTAGGAAGTTCATCCCCATATCTATTAGCTCAAGAACAAGGAGAGGAAAGAGTCCTTTCCTTGTGCCCATACTCGACACAAGCAATGTGAGGAAACAGTTCTTTTCTTCATTTTGTTTATTTTTGTTAGCATGTAACTAGATCTTGCATTAACTAATTAAAGAGTTAATTAGTATTTCATAAGAAGAGTCTTATGAGTAGGTATATGAACCTAACATAATCATCTTTAGACAATTGAAAACCAGGTTCATTTTCATCTTCCTCATCATCCTGCATAGGCTTATCAAAAGAATCATTTTCAACAAATATAACATGAGCACTTTCTTCGATGCATAATGTTCTTTTGTTAAAGACTTTGCAGGCCTTACTATGATCAGAATAACCAATGAAAATAGCCTTATCACGCCTAGGATCAAATTTACTTAACCTATTTTTGCCATTGTTATGAACAAAGTTTTTATTTTCAAAGCACCGCAAGTGGATATGTTAGGTTTTCAACCTCTAAGGAGTTCATAAGGGGTTTTCTTTAAAATTGGTTTGATCATGGCACGGTTATGTATATATCACAAAGTACTAATGGCCTCAGCCCAAACGTTACGAGGTAGACTACTACATAAGAGCATTGTTCGAGCCATATCCTCGAGGGTTCTATTCATATGTTCAACGAGACCATTTTTTTGTGGGGTTCGTGGTGCAGAAAAGTTATGTTCTACACCGTTAACCCTACAATATTTTATAAACGCTTGATTATCAAATTCAGTGCCATGATCCGTACGAATTGAAACACGATTAGACTTATATGTGTTTTGAACGAGTTTCATAAGACAATCAAACTCATCGAAAGTCTAATCTTTATTGTGCAAGAATATAGGCCAAACATACCTCGAATAATCATCAACTAGAACGAAGACATACTTGGATCCGCCTCTACTTCTTACCTTCATTGGGCTACAAAGATCCATATGTACAAGTTCTAGGGCATGATTCATGCTTACTACTCTTGTAGGTTCGAAAGACGATCTGACATGCTTACATCGAGCACAAGTGTCACACATCTTCTCTTGATCAAACTTGATTTTAGGCAAGCCTTCAACCAAGTCCCATCTTTTGAGCTTATTCAAGATATGGGAGCTGATGTGACCAAATCTCTTGTGCCATAAACAAGGATCATCCAATGTTACTTTCCTGCATGTAAAAGAGTTAGTAAAAACAGCATTCAAATCAATCTTATAGACATTTCTTTTACGAGCCTTCAAGTATAACCTTACTAGTACCTTCAATTATGATGCTACAAATATCCGAATGAAAAAAAATCTTCTTACCTTTGTCACATAATTGAGATATACTCAGTAAGTTATGCTTGAGACCAGTTACTAAATAAACGTCACTTATTGAATGAGAAGAAGATATACCAATTTTGCAAACACCAATCACTTTATCTTTCTTGTTGTCCCTAAAGGTAACTTTACCTCCATCATATGGTTCGAGTGAAAAAAATAAATTCTTGTTTCCGGTCATGTGCCTTGAGCAACCACTATCAAGGTACCATAAGTTATTTTCTTTCACAACCACCTGCAAGACAAGTCAAATACATCTCTTAGGTATTCAAGCCAGGTTGGGTCCTTTAGTGTTAGTTACCCTAAATATCATGTCTTTTCTAACCCAAACTTGTCTTATGGTTTTCCTTTTAGGGTTTGGTCTACTAGGAGGTGTCTTTGTCTTTTGGTGTTGTCTAGGTTCCCGAGATTGTTTCTTCTTGGGTTGTTGCCTTTCCTCAGGCAAGTTAGGTTTATTCTTATAAGCATAACTCATATCGTAGAACCAACGATGTTCATTATTTCTGACTTCATCTACTAGGGGTTCAGGATTAGGACACATGTTCTCTTCTTCTTGTATGTTAGAGGCTCTGATAAAGTTCATGTTTTTATTTAGGTCTTTCGCATGTTTAACATATTTTATTTTTCTGAAATCTCATTCAGAAGGAGTTGATTTCCATTTAGAGTGGTCCCTACGGCCATAACATTCGTGACCTATGCCCATATTCATATTATTATCATATTGTTCGGTTAATAAATTTAAAACAGTTGTGCTACATTCCCATTTGTCATGAACTTTCCTAGCATGCATAAGTAGTTCTTGTAGGGATTTGATTTCTTTTTGATAATTAGAGTCGCCAGTCTCTATACTGTTAGAAAAACTACTTTCCCAAGGTTATCACGAAATTCTTGAAAACCTTTATTAAGAATAAAAACTACATCTGAGTGTTGTTTCTTCATTTCCATTATTTGAGCTTTAGTTTCCTTTAGTTGCTGAGATAAAGAGTCAATTTCCTTCTTTTGATCTGAGATTTTAATGTCTTTAGCTTTTATCTCAGTCTTAAGAAGTTCATTGGCTTTTCTCAACTCTAAGGTTATAGCTTCATTGGTTATAACATTAGCCTCAAGATGTTTAATGTTGAGTTTTAATTATGTGGTTATAGCTTCATTAGCTATAACTTTAGACTCAAGAGCAATTTTCTCAGCATTCGTGGATTCAGAAGTTGTGGCTGAATTAGCCATAACTTTTGAACTCGACTTTCTTGTTTTGGCTTTTAGAAGTTGATACTCTTGGGCAATGTCAAAGATTTGCTCTTTCAATTCGTTTATTTCAAAACTTTGTTCACGACATTGATCAAGGGTTTTCTCAAAGGAATCTATCATATCATTCCTAGGTAATTTTTTAACTTGATTCTTAAGACGAATAAAACTTACCTCGTCTGTTTTGCTGTCCGAGTCTGATCCTCCTATCAAGCAGAATTCTGATCTTGAGTTTTTTCTCTCATCATCACTGTCAATAATTAGGTCAAGACTAATGTTGCTTGGACAGAGATTTGCGACCTCCTCATTATCATATTCTTCGTCATCTTCAGTGTCGAGCTCTCCCCAACATGATGCTAGCATAACTTGCTTGAATTCCTTTTTAGTCTTGTCCTGTTTTGCTTTGTCTTTAATTGTCTTCCATGTGGGACAACATTTGATTATGTGGTCTGTCTTGCAACATTTGAAGCATCCTTTATTGGTGAAAGATGGTTTGGACTCATTTGGCTTGATGGTTTTATTGTTTTTGAATTTTGATTGTTTTCCTTTGAAGAGATTGTTTCTAAAGCGCCTTACAAATAGGACGGTTTCATCTTATATATCCTCTTCACCATCACTAGCTTGCAAACCTATACCTTTACATTTGCTAGAATCCTCACCAGGCTTGTTGAGTAAGTGCTCGAGTGCCATGAGATAACCTATTAACTCTTCGTAGGTTAGAAGAGTGAGATCTCTTGCTTCTTCAATCGCAATCAACTTGGATGTCTATCTCTTAGAGAGACTCCTAAGGACTTTTATTACGATATCCTCATAATCGAATTTTCTCCTAAGATTTCGGAGCTCATTCATTATACTTGAATTACGTGCCGACCACTATTGATTGGTTCATTCTTCTCCACGGAGAAGAGTTTGTACCATTGAATGAGTACGCCAATCCTATTCTTTTTCACAAGGATATTACCTTTGTATGTATGTTCAAGACCATCCCTTATTTCCTTGGCCGTATTACAAGACGAGAAACGATCAAACTCAGTGCTTATCATGCCGTTTTGTAAGAAAGTCATGGCTTTCGAGTTTTTCTCTACCTTACGGTAGTCAGACTCAATATAGTCCTTTTCGTATTTCTCATAGGTTGTGCCATTTTCAGATGCAACCAATATTTTGTCTGGACCATTTTGGTGTGGGAAATATCGGTATATTTCAATATGAAATTTAAGGATTATAACGAAACTATAATATATGAAATACGAGTCATAAACGAAAAGCATAAATATTATAATCAACCTTTGGTCCTAGCAATATGGCCTAAGAACAAATATCGAGATCGATATTCTCCTAATCGTTGCACCTGACCGGTTGTGTCGCAGTCCCGATACAAAAATAATTACGCACACTTAGGCTAACAACATAAAGAATGTAATTAGGGAAGTAGGGATCGATCCTCAGGGAATACGTGTTAACTATGAATTGCTATGGGGTGATTTTTATTTAAGTTCGATTTATTTGAGGTGATTATCTAAACTACTAACATGAAATAAAATGACAAATATACAATGACGATATTTAAATGACAAGTATGGAAATTGCGATAAAAAATAAATCTAATCTAATTGATGACGATAATAAAATTGCAAGATAAAATGAACTAGTCTACTTGACGGAAAGGAAAGTGACAATAATTAAATCTAACTAAGAACGATAATTAAAATAACAATATTGAAAAGCTACCTAACTAAAATAATAGAAAACTAATAAACTAACAAATGACAATAAAATAAACTATCTAAGAACGGTAATAAAATGACGGTAAAATAAACTAACTAAAACGATAAAATAAACTATCTAATCAAATTGATATAGAGAATTAGAAATTCATGTCAAATGATTTAAAAGCTTTATTGATACCAATATTAGAATTACTACGATTGTCTAAGCCTTGTAGCGGTATATTCCTCTCGGATTCGTACCGACTTTTTAATGGGTCTAACGTCCTTTCAGCCTGGTTAGGTCACTAAACCCCTATTGGTAGTCCTAATTCCCATCCCAACTCTCGTTTCTAAGACGAAAATTGACTAATACAAACAATTGTTTATGGCCATTAAACAAAGTTATAGAATTTGACACAACCAAAGGAAGAAACAAACTAGATGGTTCTATTGGTATCGATTCTTCTTTTAATTCATTTTAACTAGCAAATCATTTCAATATTTCAATTTTATTTATTATATTTACATAATGATAATCCTACACTACTAGATTTAATTTATGTGATTAAATAAATTAAGAGGAAAAAGATGTAGGAAATTAAACTATGAATTAGGGATATTAAAATGATTGACATGATCAATATTAAATTGGCTATTATTCTAATGATGAAATTTACAATGATTATTATATGACTAGGTGAAGTAAAATGAGGCATATTAAACGATGATTTAATTTCGACTAAATTACTTTTATGCAGGATTACAAACAACAATGATTATACGAGAAGAAGGCTAAGTAGATTATAATTCATGGTTTATGAAAGTGATAGAGTCTATTATAAAATAAACATAACGGTATTGAAAATAATGAAAGCAAAAGATGGAGAATTACCGGGAATGGAAGTACAACGATGTAAGAGAAAATAATAAGAACGAATTTCAACCAAAATGTAATGATAAAACAGTAGAGAGTGCTAGAGGAATTGCTTGAAGTAAGATGTCTAAACTTGCATACAAAACCATAAACTATAATCTAACTTAAATGTAAATTGCTAAATGTAAGAGATGATAATATGATTGGTATGTAATGTAATCTAATGTAATGTGTTCTCATGTAATGTAGTCTTCTCATGTTGATGATGATCTTAGGCTTTTATACGGCTGCAAGGTTGAGCTTTTCCATTCAGATTCATACCCTAGACAAGGCAATAAACATCCCCATTAAAGCTTGGGAGAAGAAGAGGCAAGAGGCGTTCAGGAGCATACATACCCGATCGGGTATATGGTAAATCCGATCGGGTATGTAACCCTGATGGATCTTCTTTCGTCTCTTCGAATTTCTTCTTTGGGCACGGAATCCTATGCCTTGTTTTGGTAATTTGCAGCTCGGAAATGGTCTTGGGCCAGGCTTTGGTTGACTTGGGCTTGTGTTTTAATTGAGAAACTAAGTCAAAAGTCAAGACCAATCCACTTTGAGGAATGATGCAATGGGAGTTGTGATCCAATCATGAAATTGCTATCATTGGTTCCTCGTAAACTCGTATTCTAGTACCTTTGCTCCATGAAGTAAGAAAATATAGCAAAACCGCTTCATTTCCTATAAAACGAGACAAAGCACGCAAAACAACTAGAATAGTAATATTAGCTTGTTAATCACTTAACAAAGTAGATAAATCATATAGAAATCAAGCTAAAACGGGGGATAAATTAGTACAAAATATCGCTTATCAGATTCAACAATTATATATTGCATTCGTGAAGCTAAGCACATGAGTTCAAAACCTGGAAAATAGGGTCATTGACAAGAAAATTAACCACCTTATGGCAAAATCAAAAGTAAAATTCCGACTTACATCATGCAACCAGAATACCGAGGTATTCGAGTCGGCACAAACATTCCGACAACACCAAAGAAATTGTCACACGGGACTCGAATGTCATTTACATAGCTATGCCTCTCATACACTGCCGTCTTTCAAATATTATGCCACCACAAAGTACTTCAAGCAATTGGGCCAACTACGAATCCCGATCTTTGGAATATACCTAAATACTAGATAGAAGGGGCTTTACGGCAAATTTCATAGAGGTGCTAGACATGACACTGGCATGCTTTAGAATAAAGCATGGGAATAAGATATGATTGATGAAGGCACATTGCCTCTTTCACTTTTGGCTTATCCAATGCACCCAATACTTTTATGAGATTGATGATAGTGTTGGAGCTAGTGTCCTCCACAGTTAGTGTGATAACATGAATAAATCTCTTACAGGTTCACATGGTATACTTAGTATTCTTATCAGTTGATTAACGTTTATCGATAACGGTTGGCTTGCTAGGAGTTTGACGTTATTGTCATTTTAATGGCGGTGATCAACTGGTCCCTAAAAGTCACACCTAAAGGATGTGTCTGAGAGATGTGATTATATGAATAATATAATCATATTGATGCCTTATTATATGACTAAAAGGTTAGTCGATGTATATGACTAAAAGGTTAGTCAATGTAATGATGATACGATTATTTAATAACGATTAAATAATATTAGCTGAGACGAATTAAATGTAATTCGTAATTGAATATAAACCGTTATATTTAATCAATGTATATAATATAAGCTTAAACGAATTAAAATGTTAATTCATAATTAAACGTAATATGTTATATTTAATTAGAAAATTATAAATATACGGATATTTATAGTTGACGTATATATTATATTACATGCTAATATAACCGAAAAAAGCAAAGAAAAATTAGTCTTTTCTTCTCTTAATTTTTGGTTAATAGGAGATAAAATAAGGGATAAAGATCTCCTATTATTCTCTTATGGTAACTAGGTCAAAACCCTAATAACAAGAGTAGTAAAAAGAGGAGAGACTCCTCCTTCTACCCTTGGAGGCACACGGCCGAAATAGAGGAAGAAGAAAAGAAATTTTCAGATTTTTTTTTCTCTAACTCTCTCAATCATTCATCATCACACAAAAGAAAAATTAGCAGTAAATTTTCTCCACAAATTCTAGCACAAGCAAGGCATATCTTGGAGCATCTTGGGTGCAACAATTAGGATAATATCGATTTCGATATTGTTCATAGGCCAAATTTGTTAGGACCAAAGGTTAATTCTAAATTCATATAATTTTATATTATGCAATTAATTTATGACTCGTAATTCATATACTATAGTTTCGTTATAATCGTTAATTTAATGACGAAATATACCGATATTTCCCACAAGTGGTATCAGAGCCAAGGGCTACGAAATTATTTTATATGTTTTCATAATTGATGAAATATAAGATTAGAATCATTATATATTTTTTTTTTCAAAAGAGAAAAAAAAAATTTCGTCTGTACTGTTCATCCGTATAAAAAAAAAAATTTGCCTTGTTTTTCCATTTTGATTCATTATAATTGTTGTTTTAAATAGTTAAGCCGATAACATGATGAATTTGTAGTTGTTTTGATTTAATAAGGATTAAATTAAAACGTAAATGGAAATCGATTTGAATGTTCATCGATATATATTTTTCGGTATTCATTGATTTAGATATTCATTTTAAATTGTTAAATTGAATCATCTAGTTTGTATCGATGTTTAATTATGATTAGATGTTGATAATTTGTACCGATCTTGAAAATATTAGTAACATCAAATTAATTAAAAAAAAAAAAAAAAGTTTTGGTTTTTTTTATTTTTTTGGGTCGAAAGTTTTTTTTTATTATTCATTATAATGATAATGTTTCGTTTATTGTTGTGAAGAAGTTCACAATAATTGGATACCCAATTATTTTAAAGAGGTTTAAAATAATGTTGTATTAATTCATGTTAAAGAATATGAATTAAAATTGGATTATGTTTGGTTGGGGTTATTGTGATTAATTAAGGAATTGTCACATAATTTTGATCATTTTAAAAGGTGGTTTGGATAAATTACTCTTCATAATTAAAGAATTATGTCTTGAATGATTAATTTATAGTTGATGCATTTTATCTTGTTGAATGAATGGTTGAATGGTTTAATTTACGTATTTTTGCAATCGGTTGTAATTTGTATTACCTAGTGTGGCCTTAGTTGATCATGTTTTCGTAATGATGGAAACATGATATTTGATGTAATTTTGAGATCTCGAATCTCCATTTTATTTTTCATTAAATTATGTTTTTAAATTAGAATGTAAATAGGTTTATATTTTGTAATTTATTAAATGTATTTTGAGAAGACTAAAGATGGAGATCGGATTGCTCACTCCCGCTACATGGACCAAGATGGAACATCAAGACAAGCTTTTCGGGTCCAAATGGGTTGGATTCCAAAATTGTATTTTGTTCATTTTGGTAGATAGGCCCCACTAGGACTTTGTAATATTTTTATGTATTTTTCGTTCTTGTTGCTTTTTCATCACATGATAGTTAGTGCATCATATTCCGCCTATAAACCAAACCACCTACTACTAAAATGCATGAAAATTGACTCATATAGTTTGAATGTTAGTTATCATGGACATAAAGATGTCACTCGAATTTAAGCCATCATTTTAGTTTATTCATCCTCGCATGCTAGATATTAGTTCACTTAAATTGAATTAAAATAAAATTGATGGGATCTTCCTCTAAACCTAAAATTGAGACTAGTCTTTATAGGCCAAACTACTATGAATCCCTACTTCGTCGGTAGGCATATAGGACCTTACTCTCCATATGACCCCTTCTACGTTGGGTAAGTAGTGTGTGTTGACCTATTTTATCTCAACTTTATAGTCCGAAGAGTTTCTCGTGATTATGATGGACTAAAGATAGAATTTACAGAAATTTATCGACCAAGAATTCTAAAGGTAGAATTAGCCAAGAGGTTGGCTTATCAATTTACAGATAATTGAGTCTTGGGATCATTTATATAATTCTTGAGGGAGGTCAATTGTATAAATGCTCGAGTCTTTGCATTAAAACAAATTTTGCACTAGACTTAAATTCAAATCGATGAGTATGCTTATTATGGTTTTTCTTCTTTTTCAGAGTAGAACTCGTTTATATTGATAATACTGCATATAACAAATGGTTGGAAATACTGATATCCCTATGCCAAGTGCCACGCTCGCGCGCGAATCCTGGCTTAAAGCTTTTATGGACCACATGAATCAGTCCACACGACTGAAGAATGACGGATCCAACTTTGCGGACTGGGAGGCGGCATTACGGAATGCTGCCATTGCTGACGGTAAGCTCAAGTACTTAACTGAGCCAATACCGCCAAACCCAGGCCCCAATGCGAGAGCTAACGAGACACTTGAATATAGTGACTTCGTTATGGAAGCGGGTGCGATAAAGAACGTACTCATCTTTGCAATGGAAAGGGTGATGTGGACCTGCGAGTGGGGAATGGAGCAAGAGTTGCTGCAGTTTCAGTGGGAACATCTGTAATCCAACTCCCGAGTGGTTTTGAGTTATATTTATATAACTGTTGCTATGTACCCAGTTTATCTAAGAACATTATTTTTGTTTCCGTACTAGATAAAGACGGTTTTTCATTTTCAATAAAATACAATAGCTGTATTTTCTCTTTTAATGAAATGATTTATGGCAAAGCAGTTTCCATGAATGGAATTTATATCTTAGATCAAACCACAGACATATTGCATGTGAATAATAAGAAATTAAAGGTTGGTGAGAAAGATCAAACTTATCTATGGCACTGCCGTACGGGGCACATAAATGAGAAACGTGTAAAGAAGCTCATTGACAATGGGACTATCTCCCAATTTGATTATGAATCATTTGGCACGTCTGAATCATGTCTTATCGGTAAAATGACTCGAGTTTCCTTCAAAGGTATTGGAATGCGCGCTAGTGACCTATTAGGACTCATACATGTTGATGTATGTGGACCTATGTCAATAAACGCAAGAGACGGCTATAGCTATTTTATCACTTTCATGGATGATTTGAGTAGATACGGATATGTCTACTTAATGAAGCATAAAAGTGACTCCTTTGAAAAGTTCAAGGAATACCAAAATAAGGTTGAAAACCAACTAGGAAGAAAGATTAAAGCACTTCGTTCAGATCGTGGTGGCGAATATCTTTCAAATGAGTTTGATCAACACCTTAAAGACTGTGGTGTAGTATTACAGTTAACTCCACCTGGAACACCTCAATTAAATGGTGTGTCCGAACGGAGAAATCGAACATTACTTGATATGGCTCGATCCATGATGAGTCACACGGTAGTACCTGATTCATTATGGGGTTATGCTCTTTTGTCAGCTGCTCTTATACTTAACCGAAGTTCGTCTAAAGCTGTAGACAAGACTCCATATGAGTTATGGAAGGGAACGGTCCCTAACTTGTCCTTTATTCGGGTTTGGGGCTGCGGGCTTATGTCAAGTGGAGACACGAGGATAAGCTCGGCCCGCGATCGGTCAAGACATACTTTATTGGTTATCAAAAAGGAATGTTTGGTCATTACTTCTATTCGCCTACCGAACAACGAGTTTTTGTTGCGGCTAGTGCGAAGTTCTTAGAGAAAGAGTTTCTCGAGAATAAGTCAAGTAATAGAACCTTCGATCTGTCGGAGATTCAAGAACCAACAACCGAGAAACCAATGGAGGAAGAGGTTCCTTCAACTTTTGCTACGGTTAACATCCCTATGGAACCAAGGAGGTTGGGTAGAGTCTCCATTCCTCCAGACAGATACATTGGTATGGTCAAGGAGAATGAGAGAGATAATGTTTTACTCCTAGAGAATAACGAACTCGCTACCTATAAAGGTGCCATGACCTGTTCCGACTCTAAGCTGTGGCTTGAAGCCATGAAATCCGAGATGGACTCCATGTATGAGAATGACGTATGGGATCTTGTTGATTTGCCTGATAAGGTACGGCCTCTTCAATGCAAATGGCTTTATAAGATAAAGCATTCCGTAGAAGGACAACCAGACACCTATAAGGCACGACTAGTGGCAAAAGGTTTCACTCAAGTGCAAGGATTGCATTATGATGAAATTTTTGCACCCGTAGTTATGTTGCGTTCAATTCGGATAATCTTAGCGATTGCCGCTTTTCATGACTATGAAATTTGGCAGATGGATGTGAAAACCGCCTTCTTAAACGGTTATTTGGAGGAGGAATTGTACATGGTACAACCCGAAGGTTTCATTGATCCTAAAAATCCTAAGAAAGTTTGCAAGCTTAAGCGTTCCATTTATGGACTTAAGCAAGCTTCTCGTAGTTGGAATCATCGTTTCGACCAGGTGATAAAAGAGAATGGTTTCACTCGATCGTTCGAGGAACCATGCTTGTATGTCAAGTCGAGTGGGAGTAAGATTGTCTTCTTAATATTATATGTTGATGACATACTCTTGATTGGGAATGGCATCCCTCTCTTATCTTCGGTAAAATTATGGTTAAAGAACCATTTCCAGATGAAAGATCTGGGTGAGGCACAACGCATATTGGGGATCCGTATCTATAGAGATAGATCACGACGGATGTTATCACTCAGTCAGGAGTCTTATATAGATAAGATTCTTGAGAGGTTCAGCATGACCAATTCCAAGAAAGGGAGCCTTCCAATGATTTCTGGGATGCATTTGAGTAAAGCTCAGGCACCCAAGACATCGGAAGAGGTCGAGCGCATGAGTCGTGTTCCTTATGCATCAGTTATAGGATCGATCATGTATGCCATGATATGCACACGTCCGGACGTGGCATATGCATTGACTATGACGAGTCGGTACCAAGGCAATCCAGGTGAAACACACTGGATGGCTGTCAAAAAAATCCTTAAGTACTTACGAAGGACTAAGGATTGGGTATTGACTTATGTAGGAGATACTGAGCTATGCGCAATCGGTTACGCAGATGCTAGCTTCCAAACAGATCGAGATGACTCGAAATCTCAGTCTGGATTCGTCTTTACTCTTAATGGCGCTGCGGTCAGTTGGAAAAGCTCCAAACAGAGTGTTATAGCAGATTCTACAACTGACTCCGAGTACTATGCCGCTTCAGAAGCTGCAAAGGAAGCTATATGGATGCGTCAGTTCTTACAAGGACTAACTGTAGTTCCTAGTTCGAATGACCCTATCACCATCTATTGTGATAATAGAGGTGCTATCTTCCCGGCTAAGGAGCCTAAGTCCAGCAACAAGTCTAGACATGTACTTCGGAAGGCTCACATGATCCGAGATTACGTGGAGCAAAATGAGATAGTGATAGACAAGATTGCTTCGGATGACAACATCGCAGACCCTCTCACTAAACCGTTAAAATATGATAGGCATGAAGGGCACGTCATTTCCATGGGAATTAAACGTGTTCCTGAGTTGTAGTAGCTTTTATATGTGGATTAGATAATTGTATCTTTTTCATGCACTATTTATAACATCATCGTATTGTTTCATACTTTGTTTTTCATGTGGATTGTACGACAACATTGAATGCCACAAAGTGAACTGAATTACATTATAATTGTTCTGGTCCGCAATCGCCTACATGAGCTGATAACTCTGGCAATTATACTGTGAAGTTGATTGATGGTGGGTTCAACGAGCCATAAGTCAAACGGTTGACTGATCGATCACAGATACGATTTATAAAGATACCTCGTAGGACATCGTGACAACGTTATGGAGTCCTTAATGTTTCAGAACTTTCGGTGCCAGGTCGTGGATAGGACGTCCATAGTGTTCCAAAGAGTCGATTCTTTTGACTATCGACTGTCTCTTGAGATTAAGGCAATTTTTGGGTGACTTTGGTTTCTTTCTCATGGTCGACCGTAACAGGAGGCTAAGTAGATTTTTACTGGGTCATTTCATACTGTGCTTGTATCTGCAGGATTCGAGTTGAGGAAAATATCCAACCTTTATCAGGTTTTGTTATTTCTCAGGGCCACTCGAGGAGTTGTAACTGAAATGCATGGCCATGCTCGAATAATGATTCGTTTATCAGTTAAGTTACTCTCTAGTCGGGAAAACCACTCTTGATGCTGATCGCTTGTAAAATGCATGCGACCTTTGTAAATACGGACTTTGCAAATTGTTTTACATTGAGTGGGAGAAATTTTGGATATGAGAATCGGTTATCGCACATACACTTGTGAGGACAAGTGGGAGATTGTTGGAGCTAGTGTCCTCCACAGTTAGTGTGATAACGTGTATAAATCTCTTACAGGTTCACAGGGTATACTTAGTATTCTTATCAGTTGATTACCGTTTATCGATAACGGTTGGCTTGCTAGAAGTTTGACGTTATTGTCATTTTAATGGCGGTGATCAACTGGTCCCTAAAAGTCACACCTAAAGGATGTGTCTGAGAGATGTGATTATATGAATAATATAATCATATGGATGCCTTATTATATGACTAAAAGGTTAGTCGATGTATATGACTAAAAGGTTAGTCAATGTAATGATGATACGATTATTTAATAACGATTAAATAATATTAGCTTAGACAAATTAAATGTAATTCGTAATTGAATATAAACCGTTATATTTAATCAATGTATATAATATAAGCTTAAACGAATTAAAATGTTAATTCGTAATTAAACATAATATTTTATATTTAATTAGCAAATTATAAATATACGGATATTTATAGTTGACGTATATATTATATTACATGCTAATATAACTGAAAAAAGGAAAGAAAAATTAGTCTTTTCTTCTCTTAATTTTCGGTTAATAGGAGATAAAATAAGGGATAAAGATCTCCTATTATTCTCTTATGATAACTAGGTCAAAACCCTAATAACAAGAGTAGTAAAAAGAGGAGAGACTCCTCCTTCTACCCTTGGAGGCACACGGCCGAAATAGAGGAAGAAGAAAAGAAATTTTCAGATTTTTTTTTCTCTAACTCTCTCCATCATTCATCATCACACAAAAGAAAAATTAGCAGTAATTTTTCTCCAAAAATTCTAGCACAAGCAAGGCATATCGTGGAGCATCTTGGGTGCAACAATTAGGAGAATATCGATTTCGATATTTTTCATAGGCCAAATTTTCTAGGACCAAATGTTAATTCTAAATTCCTATAATTTTATATTATGCAATTCATTTATGACTCGTAATTCATATACTATAGTTTCGTTATAATCCGTAATTTAATGACGAAATATAACGATATTGCCCACAGATAGAGGTCCTAAGACCCTACCTGGGAAGGTTTATTGTTGTGTACTTTGATGACATTGTAGTTTACACCCCTCAACAGAAGAGCACCTGCAACATCTGAGGTTATTGTTTGATACCCTGAGGAAGCACAAGCTCTACGGGAAAATGGAGAAATGTACCTTCATGCAAGAAGAAGTGCAGTGTCTGGGGTTCATTATATCCAAGGAAGGGAGTTTCTGTTGATCAGGATAAGGTTAAGGCAATTAGGGAGTGGCAGATCGCTAAGACCATAACTGAGGTCAGGAGCTTCTACGGACTGGCCACCTTTTACAGAAGATTCATTAAGGGTTTCAGTTCCATTATGGCTCCCTTGAATGAGTGTATGAAGGAAGGAGAAATCAGATGGAATGACAAGGCTGAGAGGTCATTCATCATCATTAAAGACCTCTTGTGTGAGTCACATATCCTAGTTCTCCCAGGCTTAAGCAGGCTTTTTGAAGTGGAATGTGATGCTAGTGGCATATGCATTGGTGTTGTCTTCACACAAGAACAAAAACATGTGGCATACTTCAGTGAGAAGTTGAGTGCTGCCAAGCTCAACTACTCAACATATGACAGAATTCTATGTAATAGTCAGGGTTTTGAATCACTAGGGTCATTATCTGAAGCCCAAGCCTTTTGTGCTGCACTCTGATCATCAAGCACTTAAATACATCAATTGCCAGCACAAGTTCAATGCTAGTGACCGGGCCTGTCGCAAGCCCAATACAAAGATAAATTACCCAGACTAGGCTAATAACAAATTAATGTAATTAGGGAAGTAGGGGTCGATCCTCAGGGAGATGGTGTTTCCTATGGCATGTGAATTGTCTCGCAATTGAGTTCTATCTAATGATTATCTGGGTTTTGAGATTTTTGATATCTAAACTAATATAAAGCATAAATAAAAACAAAATAAAAACAAAATAAAAATAGTAAAGCAAGTAATGAAAAGCATCTAGGGAAGTAGGTTCACACATGTCGATTGATATATTGATGAAATTGGATTTAGGATATGCAAATAATTCATTGAGCGTTCGTAAGAATGGCGTGTTCATTACAATCATAGATCAGATGGTCTAGCAGGCTTTTAGTGCGATTTACTAGGTCTTAATCCACTACGTCATGCTTTGTCTATTCAATTCCTGTATATCTACCTTGGAAAAGAATTCCATACTAGTCAAATGATTTTAGCTAAAAATCGTTAACTATCATTACAATCCAAACATGCATAGACACAATGTTTTAAAGGCACAATTTCTTTTATCCAATTAACATCTTTAAATCAATCTAACATGGCTAACCTACACCCTAGAAAGGATGACTACTCACTCATGATGATATCTATGTCTAAAATGATATTAACAATGAAAACTAGAATATACATGTTTATTTGGTTTTGACTTTTTATATGGCGATAATAACGACGCTAATTGATAATCTAGGAAATGAAACAACGATTATAACGGTACTAAAATGAATCTAAGATAATATGTAAAGCGAATAACAATCAAATGGAAAACAGTAAGAACATTAAACAAGGGATAAAACAGAAATACCTATATGACGACAATGATAACAATAATAGAAAA
The DNA here is from genome assembly GCA_022085475.1 of Heliosperma pusillum. Taxonomy (NCBI): domain Eukaryota; kingdom Viridiplantae; phylum Streptophyta; class Magnoliopsida; order Caryophyllales; family Caryophyllaceae; genus Heliosperma; species Heliosperma pusillum. The sequence goes on from JAIUZE010012985.1 coordinate 66,151, forward strand.
TCCTTGCATATAATAAACGATCCTTGAATTGCAACGCTTGAATCACACAAAGGAGATGACAAGGATGAAATCCTTATTAATCTAAACTAAGGGACAGAAATAAAACTAAGAACTAAAGACTAAAGAAGAAGAAAACGAGAGAAGGGAGGCTAGTTCCCCCTCCTCCTAATCTAAAGAGAAGTATATGAAGAGAAAAGAAGAGAAGTATAAAAAGATGGATGATTTGATATGAGGGGCTAGAGCATCTATTTATAGTATTAGGGTTTCGTGGAGAAGAGGTCGGGCACTAAACACATAGGTCAAAAATAGGATGAAGGAGCCGCAATGCACGAAGCAGCACACATACCCGATCGGGTACACACTTACCCGATCGGGTAAGTCGTCTTCTGGAAGCAATTGACTAACGCTTTATCTTCCTTTGATTTGACTTGACTTCCAACATCCCCCTTGACTTCTACAATCTGGTTTGTTGCTTGGATATGATGTAAAGCGATGAATTCTTCCTCCTAATTGATTGATCTTCCGACAACTACGAAACCGTCCTTGCTTCTTCTCTCTTTCGAATTAGTGAACCTTCTTGAAATGCCTTTCACTTGGTCAAGCTTGCTTCTTCAAATCGTCGGGTTCTAGGCAAATGCTCGGGAATATAGAAAAAGGGCGTAGAAACGTCACTTTCCCTACAAAACAGGTTAGAACACAGGAATTCGCCTAGTGATAAGGTTAAAGTCGCGTCACCTTAATCAAAGTAAAACCTAATTCACTACTAACTAATAGTCAGCGGTAAGCAAGGTATCGAATCCACAGGGAGGCGGTAGTATTCTAATCTGTTAAACTAAGTTCGTCTCTTAAGTAACAATTTCTGGGTTTTGAGATTTGAGTTCTAAACTAATAGCAATTAAGAACAACAACTAAAGTAAACAATAACAACTAATAACAATAATAATAACAACTAATAATAAGCAATAACTAATAATAAGCAATAACTAACTAATAAGGTTGAAAACAATGAGATTAAAAGTCTAGGGTCACAGGTTCACTAGGATTATTGTTCAGGGGTAGGGATGTAATCAACTATCATGCAATAAAGCTATCTAAAGTCACAAGATCGGTCGATTCAATTATGCCCTTTAGATCTACAATTTAACATGCGATCGCTATCATTAAACGAGTTCTATTCAATTATCGTAGCCTATCTTAGTCTTAACCCGGTCGGTTTCAATCCTAATTCGCGAGACTAGTTAATTAATCCTGGCCAGTAATCAAACAACTAGAATTAAAACGATAATCAAACGATAACCATGCAATTGCAAATCAATTAATTAATCTACCTCTTCTAACAATCCTAGATCCCCTTTCAACCCTAGAAAGGAATTTAGCTACTCATAACGATATAAACAACAACAATAATAATTAAAGTAAACATGATTAACAACAATGAAAGGATGAACAAAGAATAATTAAGGAACAAGAAGACAATTAAATAAATAACTAAGAAAGATTGAAGAATACCGAAAACAAGTTGAACTAAAGACAATCGTCTTTGATGAATCAAATCCAGCGGAAAAGTAAATTAAACTAAAGTTTCTGATTTAAACCCTAAAAGTATTCTAAAGCCTAAGAAAGTATGTATAAGTATATCTAATTAAGAAAGACGAGCTTTCTTTTTATATTACAAAAGATCTAACTAATTAGGTCTAAAGTTAAGGAAAATAAAAGAAATCCGCCGTAATAGAGCTTGCTCGATCGAGCAATGTGACTCTGCTCGATCGAGCAAGGACACAATGCGACTCGACCGAGCACTGTAGGTGTGCTCGATCGAGCAGCCTTCATTCTAGCTCGTTTCTTCAACTTCCCTTCATTTCTTCTCTTTTCTTCCTCGATTCCCGTGCCTAGCTTCTACGATCCAACCCCGCCATGCTCTATATCATCTCAAAAAAGCTCCAAATGCATCCAATCTGCATTAAAACATAACAAAAGCGGCAGAATCGATATTCTAGCTAAAATAGCATAGAAATAAGCAAGGAAAGACGGTAAATCGAGTTAAATGCATCTAAGGGAGGCATAAAATATGTATATAAATAATGATCATCAAACTCCCCCAAACCAATCCTTTGCTTGTCCCTAAGCAAAGCACTCAACACTATACAAGGACAAACATACAAATGGTGAATGAAAAACTCAAGGCTAATGTTAATGCACATACAAATCCCAAGCTATCCATATCTATAACAAAGTAATGACCAAGTTGTACCAATAAAACAAATTCAAAGGCACGGGAAAGTAAAAAACGCAGCTCATAATCCAAGATTTTACATGATACCGTAGTACAGACAAAAACCAAATACCTTTCAATCTTGCAAGGCTCAATTTGTCGGATTCTCGCGGATTCACTCAAGCACTCATAAGTTTATGTAAAGGTGAGTTTTGTGAAGATAGAAAGAAATAAAAACACTCACTCAACTTATGAAACATGCATGCATTCTAATGTGATAGTAATTACCCCAACAAATACGCATTCGCTACAAAGTACATGAATCAGGACAAAAAGGAAGGCTAATGGGTGAAGGTAGAAATGGGTTGTGCCAAGGCACGTTTGGGAATGTGGGGCTAAGACCGGTAGTCGCAGCGACACGTACCAAAACAAATCTACAAGACTAACACAAACCAACACCGACTAGAGAAATCATCTTAAACTTTACAATACAAGAGAGAGATCGAAATTGCTCTCTAAATATGCATTAGACTCTAGTAAATTCCCTTTCATTTTCCCTTAAATAATTCAATGAAGCAACAATTTTTTTCTTTCCTTTTCTTTCTCTTTTTCTCTTTTTCTTCTTTTTCATTTTTAAATCAAATCTTTTTTTCTTCTTTTCTTCATCATTTTTTTTCTTTTCTTTTGCTTCACAACTTTTCTCAACAAAGGGAATAAATGACACAATTGCCAACATACTTGCTACACCCAATTGATATTCTTTTTGAAATCCCGACCCAACCATAGTAGACAAGTAGACAAGGAAAACATGCAACTGCGACTGTCCCGATAAGGTAGGCAAGTTCTAGGAATGTAGTTATTATATGACTTGTAAAACAGGCTACAAAAGGCTCAAATTGGCTAAACATAAGAACTCAATAATAAGGGTATAAAATCAAGTCTTTTTGGCTATGTGAGGCTTATTTGAACAAAAAGAATCACCTTTCCTCATGCACTTATCAAACGAACGCGTATAGTATCAAGAAACGAATGTCACACTTATGCAATTTGATGTTACATATTCCACAAGGAGTACCACACTCAAGCCTAAAAACAATGAGACCAGTTTACTGATGTTCCTGGCCTAGGAAGCTCTATAGACCTCAGAATTTTAAGTGGTTTACCAACAAAAATTGCCAAATCTAATTAGCATAAGGTATGTCAAAAACGGTCAAGACTTGTACTATGAGCTTTTGTTTTCAAAAAGAGTAAGTCAAAACAATGTACATGGATAACTTATTTGGGATTCAAATGCAAAAACAATGCAAATTATCATCATTGTTATTCAATTCACCAAGACTCGACCTAATAAAATAAAAAACATGTTTTTGGATTTTGTAAATTTTTCAATTTTTATGGATTTTTTTTTAAATAAACTAAACACACAACATAAATAAAGACTCTCCCCCAAACCTAAATGTCACAGTGTCCTCATTGTGACGCTAACAGCACAACATCACACAATCAACCAACAGCAGCAACCTAAAGGACACTACTAACAAAAGGGAAAAGGGGAAATAGCTAAAAGAAAATACAATAAAAGAAAGTACAAGGATAGATAATACCAGCTTATAAGCATAGCTTCCCCCAAACCAGCTGTAAAATGGGGGAGTAGTGACAGCGGCCACTACTGCGCCTGATCATCATCATCATCATCATCGTCGCCCCTCTCAGCAGCACCAGAAGAAGAAGCCCGAAACGGGTCACCAAACCCACCAACTGGAGCATCCGGTTGGATAGGAGTATACCAAGAACGACCCAGGCAACCATAATCGTGACTAAACTCCTGGAAAAACTGCTGAGGAGTCACCCCATAATTATCAAACACACCCGTCTCATCACCCAGACCTCGGTAGTAGCTCGGCGGAGTCCAACCAGCAGTGGCATTAAGATCAGTCCGCATGAGGTTCTCCCAAAGTCCCCTCATCACCAAGTCATTGTTTATTCCTTGGTGAATCCTAATATCCCTCTCTAAAGCTGGATCATAGGTGTAGGCAGGTGGAGGGTAAGGGTAAGGAGCTGGGGTGGGTGTAAAACGTGGAATCGGGGTGGTGGTAGTCTGAGCAGAAGTAGATGGGGTAATCCGCCGACGAGGTCGACGGTTCTCAGCTAAAGCAAAAATAAGCTCAGGTGGAACCACATAAGAATGAGGGGGAGGGGTAGGTCCAGTCTCAGGATTATGGGTAGACAACCGCTCCGTAGAAGGGAGACGGTTATCGGTATCAGGAAGAGCTATCCACTGGGTCCCCCGTACTCGCCACTGAAATCTATTGTTTCCTAACGCATTTATCCAACAAAGGGTGTGGCGCAAGTACTCCTCGTCCACTCTAGGGGCATGAAGCGGGGTCATGGGTGTGTAGTTACGGTCTCCCCCAAACCCAGCAAGTCTCCTAGCCAACTTAGTGACCCAGGCACCACAATCTAAGGAATGTTGGGTAGCGGAAGTGATCCTCCAGAAAGCAAAGCACACCAAACCAACCGGATTAAAATAAAAATCAATCTCATGCATGGGGTTGAGGGTAGAAGCAAGTAATAGGACCTCACGAGAATTAAGCTTACTTAGGTCCTTCCTAGCAAATAAAAGGAGGCTAAAGAAACGCAAAAACAACCTTAGACAAGGATGTTGCACATCATTGACCGCCATGGCATTGACACGTGCCTCTGGAAGACCCGTAAATAAACGAAAGTATTCAATGGCTTGAAAGCCGGAAGGAACAGCAATAAAAGTATCATCGTCACCGACAGAAAGACCCAAATGATTCGCCAATTCGGCGTAAGTCAACACAAAGTCCCTATTAAGCAACCTAAAAGACACACTTTCATTGGTCTCGTCCCAATCATAGGAACTGAAAAATTCAAGTGTCAATGGTCGATAAGAAAGCTCATTCAGGGAATATAGCCCCCCAAACCCGATTCGGTGAAACATAGCAAAAATGGCATTCCCAAAACCGAGTGAATCAAGAACGTTGGGGCACACACAGCGAGTAGGGTCCATAGGACGACCCATAAGCAAAGCAAACCGGTCATGCTGCTCTTGTGTGTTGAAAACGATCCAAGGGTAGTCGGGGTTACTCGGAATTGCTTCTATGTCGGGTTGGCGAACAATACGGGGTGCTCTACGACGCTTACTAGTTCCTTCTTGCCTAGACATAGCTAAGGGAAGTAAATAAAACACACAAACACAACTTATACGCTCAAAAGACGGATTTAGTAACCCTAATTCGAAAAAAATTCAAATTTGAGTCTAAAACGCAAGAAAGACGGAGCAATTAGCAATGCAAGAGTGAATAATTACTAAATAACAAAGCTATGAAGCAACAACAACAAATTAGAAGCACAAAATTGAAGAAATAAGAAACAAACCCTAATTCACGTTTTGGGCAAAATAAGGGAGCAAAAATACCGATTTCTTCACAAATTGAGCTTGAAACAAGTAAATTAATGTTTGTTGATGCTAGATTGATAATGAAATGATGATATGAAAGACTTTGATTGAGTTATTATGAGGGAATAAGGGTGAGGGGAAGAAAGAAGAGACGAAAATTGAAGAAGAATGAGGAAAGAATTGGGGAAACCCTGATTAAACAACCTTGGGGCCGATCTGAACCGCTCGACTCGATCGAGCAAGGAAGCTTGCTCGATCGAGCAACCTAGACAAACTCGTTTTTTCGCCTTTGCTCGAGTGGCTGATTATTTGGTGTAGCAAAAACTCGATCGAGCACGGACTTGCTCGGTCGAGCAACCTGTGATTTTTAGCTTTCCTCATTTTTCTCTTCTTTTCTCCTTTCTTTCTTTTCGTTTCTTCATTATTAAAGCGATTTCCGATTGTATTAGCTGCAAACACTGAATAGAATTGTTAGATCGCTCCCTCACCGCACTCAAGAAAGCACAACTATATTAACTATCCACACTAAATATAATTAAACTATGACATTAATAATTAGGCTAATCGAAAAATAAAATTTACAAATGAAATACAAGTAAATGTCGGGTTGCCTCCCGGTTAGCGCTGGTTTATGTCGGTCCCGCACGACCGTGTTACCTCAAAGTCATGGTGGTTTATCAAGAGTGGAAAGGTTGACGGCCTCTCTCACTCCTATAAATGCTTTATCGTAATAGGTCTTTAAGCGCTGACCATTGACTTGGAAAATCTCACCCTTGTCGGTTTGTAGTGAAACCGACCCAAACTTGCTCACCTTGGTCTTTGTGAATGGTCTCAACCATCTAGACTTGAGTTTACTTCGTGAGCGTCCAGTTTCAGCATTCCTGGAAATTAAGGCGATCTCTAGAGGATCCCTATCCAAACGCAAAGGGGGACAGTCATCACTAGTTAAATCAACAATATCAACCCTATGACATGTCTCTTCTGGTAGGGGGTGCTTCATTGCCTTATCTAGGTTGAAAGTGATAGTGTCATCCCCCACTGTTAGTGTAAGTCTCCCATTCTTAACATCTATAACCGCCCCCGCAGTATGGAGGAATGGTCGTCCCAAGATGATAGGAGTTTGGGTGTTCTCAGCCATATCTAAGACAACAAAGTCAACTGGTATAAAAAACTTCCCTACTCTAACCGGTACGTCTTCTAAAATCCCCAATGGGTGTTTAATAGAACGGTCGGCCATTTGTAAGGTCATGTTTGTAACAGTAAGTTGACCCATATTTAACTTTTTGCATATAGAATATGGCATTACACTACCACTAGCCCCTAAATCACAAAGGGCTTTATCTATTGCTAAGCGACCTATATTACAAGGAATAGAAAA
>JAIUZE010012986.1:0-41741 GCA_022085475.1 Heliosperma pusillum
TTGGGTACTTTTTCGTGGTTGTTACAGTGGGGGTTCGTGAGTGCCGAAAAGTTATGTCCTACAATTCTTCCCTACAATATCCTATAAAGCTGATTATCAAAATTCGGTGCCAGGATCCAGTACAAATGGAACTAACTTTTTATCAATAAGCTTGTTTTGAGGAATCTTCATGTAGTACTACAAACTCATCAACGTTTCATCTTAATCAATAGAAAGATAGGCGCGATACATACCTTTGTGAGTAAAAAAAAAAGGTCGTCGACTAGGACGAATACGTACCTCGACACCGCGGCTTCTGCGTTTCATAGGCCACACAAATCCGCATGTGTACAACTCAAGTTGACACGCTGTAACTTACTACTCGTTGTTGGTTTAATGAAGATCTAACTTGTTTACAAACGTTCACATGATCCCACACTTTTCTTGTTCGAATTTGATTGAGGGTAAACCCTCAACTAAATCCCACAATTTGAGTTTCTTTAAAATCGTTGGGCTGATGTGTGCAAACCTCTTGTGCCACAAACATGAATCATCTATAGTAACTTTCATGCACGTAAAGGAACTTGTAGTAACTTTTTTTAAATCAATCATATACACGTTCCTTTTACGTAAGCCTTCTAAAATAACATTACTAGTACCTTCAATTATGATGCGACAAACATTTGAATGAAAAACTACTTTATTGCCTTTGTCACATAATTGAGAGATACTTAGCACGTTATGTTTAAGACCATCTCACAGACTAACATATTAATAGCATGAGAAGGAGATATACCAATCTTACCTACACCGATTATCTTGCGCTTCTTGTTGTCTCCAAAAGTGACCTTGCCACCGTTGAAGGGCTCTAGTGAAAGAAAAAGATTCTTGTTTCCGGTCATGTGTCTCGAACAACCACTGTCAAGATACCATATATTATTTTCTTTCACTATTATCTGCAAGAAAATCAAATACAACTTTTAGGTACCCACGCTAAGTTGGGTCCTTTGTGGTTAGTGACTCTATATATTTGATCCTTCCTAACCCATACATGTCTAATAGTTCTTTTCTTCTTAACATAGGGTTATCTAGGTTTATTATAGTGTTTGTTATTGTTGCGACGCACATTAGGTTTAAATAGACCAGGCAAAAGCAACCCGACCCGATTGACCCGACCCGAATGACCCGACCCGTGACCCGAAATTGACCCGAACTACAACACCCTAACGTGACCCGAAACCCGATTGGACCCGACCCGACCCGAACATGACCCGATCTTTCTTGACCCGTAACTGACCCGACCCGAAAATAACCCGATTCGAAATCACTCAACCCGAAAATGACCCGACAAAACATAACTTTAATTGAACCAAAAACACTTAAAATGGCCTTTTGTATCTTATTCTTTGACCCGAAAATGACCTGACCCGAAATAACCCGACCCGGTTGACCCGAAACGGACCCGAAAACAAACCCGAAACAAACCCGACCCGACCCGAATTTACCCGAAATCAACGAGAGACCCGAATTGACCTGACCCGAACTGGCCCGACCCGAACCCGATCCGATTGACCCATTTGCCAGGTCTAGGTTTAAATGACTGCTTCTGATTCACATATGGTTTAGATTTTGAAGGTACAGATGAGTAATCGAAAGCTATATCATAAAACCATCTGAACTCATTATTTCTAACTTCATCACGTTGAGATTTAGGTTCAGACTCATTAATACTAGACACGTCATGTTCTTTAACAAAATCAGTTTGATTTTTGTTGTCATTGACATATTTAACACAATTCTCTTTAACATGATAAGTGGATTTGCACTTATCATGGTCTCTACGACTATAACATTCATGACCTAGACCCATCTTCATGTTATTGTTAGATTGTTCGGTAAGGAAGTATAAGCCCTTGGACTTCCTTCCCATTTATCATGAACTTTTCGTGCATGTAGGAGCAATTCCTTCAAAGACTGAATTTCTTTTTCACATGACGAATGATCTACATTCAAGTCTTTGGAGGGATTGTTCTTTTTAAAATTTTCACGAAAATCGTGAAAGCGTTTGTTCAAGATAAATTTCTCCTCATTATGTTGATCTTTGGCTTGGGAGAATTCAGCCTTTATATCTTTCAATTGCTGAGAAAGAAAAGAGTTTTCTTTCTTGTGATCAATGATAACAACTTCCTTTGCCTTAGCTTCAGATTGTAAAAGCTCATTGACTTTCTTCAATTCTAAAGTTATGGCTTCATTAGCTATAACTTTGGCTTGAAGATGTTTAATTTTGAGCTTTAATTCTGAGATTATAGCATCATTAGCTATAACTTTAGACTCAAAAGCTTCTTTCTCAACATTTATCATGTCTGAAGTTGTGGCTGAAGTTGCCATAACTTTAGACTTGAGCTTCTTAGCTTTGGCCTTTAGAAGTTGGTTTTGCTCAGCAATGTCAAGAATTTGTTCTTTAAGATCTTTTAATTCAAGACTCTGTTCATGACAATGATCTAAGGTTTCTTCAAAATACTTAATTAAAGACTTTTTAGACAATTTCTTAACTTGCTTTTTAAGTTCAAGATGACTAACCTCTTCATCATCTTTTGAATATGGTTCTGAATCTGAGTTGCCAACAAGACACATCTCGGATTCACTTTCATTGTCACTGTGTGAAATTAGGTCAAGACTGACGTTGCTTAGACACAAGTTGGCGACATCTTCTTCCTCTGACTCGGTGTCCTCTATGTCAAGATCTCCCCAGCAGTAAGCCATCATGACTTGCTTGAATTCTTTCTTGGTTTTGTCTCGTTGATTTTTGTCTTTGATTTTATTCCATGTGGGGCAATCCTTGATCATGTGATCATTATCCCCACATTTGAAGCAACCACGACTTGAGAGAGACCATTTTGACTCAATTGGCTTCTTGTAAGATTTGTTAGTGTTATTGTTAAACGTTTTCCCTTGTGGTTTATTAAAGAATTTTTTCTTCAAACGTCTAGCAAATAACACTATGTCATCTTCAAGATCCGAATCATGTTTTTCACTAGACTCGGCTTGTAAAGCCACTTTCTTACTATTACTATCATTTGCCTCATCCTCATCAAGAGTAATCTCGTGAGCCATTAGGGTTCCGAGTAACTCTTGATAAGATAGGTTAGATAGATCTTTACATTCCTCAATTACCGTCACCTTAGGTCTCCATCCTTTAGATAGACTTCTAAGGATCTTCCTGGCAATTTCCTCGGAGTCAAAAGTTTTTCCAAGATTTTTCAATTCATTAATGATACTAGAGAAGCGAGTGGACATGCTGTCAAGCGATTCATTTTGTTCCAATGAGAACAGTTCGTATTTTCGCATCAATAATGCAATACGTTGCTTTTTGACAACAGTTGTCCCCTCATAGGCTAATTCTAAACCATCCCATATTTCCTTGGCAGTAGAACTAGATGAGAAACGGTCAAATTCAGTATGAGTCATTCTGTTTTGCAACAGGCTGATAGCTTTTGAATTTTTCTCAGCTTTCTTATAATCTGCCTCAACATAGTCATCTTCTTTCTTTTCGATGGAAGTGTCAGTAACAGATCCAAGCATTATCTTATTAGGGCCATTTTTAATGATTAGACAGCACTCCCAATCGTTACCCTTTATGAAATGGGTCATCATATTTTTTCATAAACTGTAGTTCTTCCCATCGAATACGGGACACTTCAGATGTTTGGAATCCACTAAAATAAAATTAAATGCAGCGAAAAATAAATAAAAATAAAAGGATAAAACGGATCAGACTCCTTGCTGTAAGGCAATCAAGAGCACGAGGCTCTGATACCAATTGTAGAGTCTATTGATCGAATACGAAAGAGGGTGGGGTGAATTGAGTATTAAAAACTAGCCCCACTTTTTCAATTTATATGATATGTAATTAATTATTTGATTTTATAGATTAAAATCAACCAATTAATTAATCAAAGTAAGCGTAAGTAACGAAATAACGAAAAGTAAAGAGAGTAGAGAGAGGCACACGGATTTTTGAAGTGGTTCAGTTTCACACGTTGAAACCTACGTCCACTATTCTCGATTAATAATTCTTAGTACCTTTCTACGGATTACAAAAATTATCAACCCACTCGTATAATCAACACTATGATTATAACTCAAGGTGAGTATCGCTAAATACTCTATATTATCTTACGTTAATAAGAAAGTACAATATAACTAACACAGATTCTCGTTAAAGAATTGTAAGATTATAATGATGTACTATTATCCAATAACGTATTTCACGCAAGCGATTGATAATAGTTGATGCACAACGTTTTTGAAAAACAAACACTAAAAATAATAAATATTTTGCTCAAGGGTTTGCTTTAAAACGATTTTGGAAAATAATCACAAGTATGTATGTGTCGTGTGATGCTTGTGTCTTTCGTGTGTTTCAAGCTTGAGATGTGAATGAGTATTTATAGTAATAGAAGCATAGTAGATCTAAAACCCTAACTTAATATTTAAGAAAGATATTTATCTTTAATATCTAAAAATAATATTTACTTTATCTTTTAGAAATATCTTTATCTCAAAATAAATGGGTCCGTTTGGGTTTTGATTGCATTAACCCAAATGGTGTTATTCTTTCTATAATATGATGGTTACGGTTTTGTACTTTATGGATCGATATTCTTATGTATTGAATTGCCTATTTATCCTTCTCGTATTTCACATGTATATTTATATATGCATGCTTCTACTTTTGTATTTCCGTTTATGTACGTTTATTGTGATATGGTTGGGAGAACCCGGAGTTACTCTCCACTGATTGTGGCGTTCATGTTTTTCATGGATGAACAGGTTGCTTGCTTGGATGGCTTTTTGCTTGTGGTATTTTGGGTTCGGGTGTGAGCTAGCGGGCGTTGGCCTGGATGAGTCACCTCTAGACGTTGTTTAGCTAGTTGCTAATAACTTTGATGTTGGATAGCATTTTGAGAGACTACGTCTCTTGTATTATCTTATATTTTGGTTTGTAATTAGTGACATTCCTCGTACCTTTCTATTTGCATGTGAAAAGTTTTAAAAACACCGTATTTTCTGCTATATTAATCACATGCTTGTATGTTTTATTTCCGCATTCGCGAGGGTTGTCACATCTGCTCATTTATTTCAGGATTGTGAGGTTACTCGCAGAATATGGGCAGGCACTTCTCTGGGCATACGAACCGAGGGCAATATATCTCTACCAATTGAAGATTGGATTATCAATTGGATCAAGTACCTTGATTCGAATGATGTTAAAGGAAGAGGATCGACTACTTTTATTTCTATCATATGGGCTATTTGATTTTTACGTAACAAAAAAATTTTCAACAATACTAAGTTCTCGTTGCAGCATTTCTTTAGATTACAAGGAAAAACTCTAGATTCGGTCGTTCAGGCGTTTGATAACAATAACATTTCTGAAATTTTTCATTTAGAAGGGAATATGAAAGACACATATATGCTCAAGGAACATATAAGAAATTATTACCCTTTCTTCATAATAGGAAATGGTGATTCATGTCCCATTTATCGCATAAAAGTGGATGCAAGCTGGGTTTCCTCTTCTCAAGCACCAATCGGATGGGTAGTTTACGATGATAAAAGTAATCAAATTTACAGCCATGCGGAAAGAGTTTGTGCACAGAATGCATCTCAAGCAGAGGCATTGGGTATCCGTGAGGTCGTCAAATGAGCTTATTACTCTAAAATAACCCATCTCCATGTGTCGTCAGATTGTCTTACAGTCTTATATCAGATTGCAGGAGTGGAGCGTCGTCAGCATAGTATCATTAGCATTCTAAGTGATGTGGAGACCATCTTTCCTTACTTTCACTGTATTTGCTTTAGTTTCATTCCGCGTTCACTTAATAGTGTAGCCCATGAGCTAGCTAAAAGAGCTCGGGCATTGTAGCTACTTTAGATTTACTGCTGCCAAAAAAAAAAGTCTAAGATTTCATTCCTTATTCTTTTTCTTTGATTACATGGAGTATTATCTACTCTTATTTATATCCATATCGATAAATTTAGCAAGTAAATGTTTTCATAATATTTCTAAAATCGGGGACTATTTTTATCATTGGAACTGGTTGTCTTCTCGACGGTCAATTTTATCATCAAAGTAACTTTTACGATTTTGGTCTCACCTTTTAATTATAAGATCGTCTTATAAAATACTAAAATAACCATTGTGACATTTATGATAAATTGTGTATAGATGGAGAATAAAATGAAACCGGCCGCTCCTACAATTGTATCTTAGCTTCGTCTCTGAATAGTTGGGTCATATTGTATTCCTAATTACACGGTGGTTTTGATAGTAGTTATTAACATCATATCATGAGAAAGCGTCCTCAATTCAGAAATCGTTTTGCCTCAAGGCAGAATATACTGCAACTCCTCAAAAAGAAATTCGTGTCATAAAATTTTAGTCGACCCTAAAATTTATCCAAAAAGATTAAACTAAGCCCCCTTCCTCAATCTTCCGCAAATACGCGTACTGTACACAATCAAGTCGTTGCATGAAATCTCTTTAGAAATAGCTAGCACAAGAGCTATTACGCCCCTCTTTAAAGATACGCTTAAGTGCTTGCATCTGATAATTAAGATTTGTTACGAGTTACGTACGGTTTCTTATTTTTCCCTTATCAATAGAGATCTCGTATCTCCATTTCCAAGTATACCGCGATGAGTTTTCTCACACTTTTCTTCTATCTTTGCATTTTAGACTTATTCATTCTCCTCCACCCAATGTGTTGGTCTTTCGACCATGTAAACCTCGATTCATATTGAGGAACTATCGTCCTACATTAGATTAGCACATTTGACCACGTACACTCAATCTCATTAACATAGTATTCAATCCTCGTTCAACACAAAGCTAAGGCATTCTCGCTCATTAAAGTTCCTAGTAACGCTCAAATTAAAACTAATTGTTTTCACCATCTCGTTAGGTAAACATGAAAACCCGAGGGTCTAAAAATCCATAATCCATATTGTTTTTATATCATTCATCACATTTAGATTATATACTCACTCAATCTGATCTATTTGGTTTCATAATCATAAGTCTTTATATAAGCGTCTATTCCTCGCGCGCTCTTTGGGGACTGTCCTGAAAGTGGCCTGCTAGCCACCCACACCAGAATAAATTGAATTTTCCGGAAAAAAAAAATGAGAAAAAAAAACATGCTAGTGGAGTAAGACCACAAAGAGTAGAGTGGCTTGTCTTTTGTTCCTTCTTTGTTATCAGAGTTTTTTTTCAAAATGGGGCTCATAATCAAAGAATTTAACAAAATGGGTGTTTTTTCAAAGTTATTACCCAAAATGGGTCCACGTCAGCCCGAAGCTAAGTTCGGACCAAAGTCGCTCTCCCGCTAACACTACAAGAAATCTTGATTCAGGCGACTGTTATAAGGCGACTGATACTAGTAGTCGCCAATTTGGCGACTGAAAATAAAATCGGGCGACTGAAAGTAGTCGCCAATTTGGCGACTACCATAAAGACTCAGAATTTTATCATAAAACCTCGGGCGACTGAAATCAGTCGCCAAATTGGCGACTGATAAGCCATTTGGCGACTGAAATCAGTCGCCAATTTGGCGACTACCAGATCAGTCGCCAAATTGGCTATTATTCCAGAACACGCACAATTCTTCCGCACTCTACTTTCCCCAATTATCTTCAAAAAACCCGAAAACCCCTATTACAAAATCGCCACCACCACTACTCCACTCCCTCAACCACCACTCCGACCACCACTCCGACACTAGCTCCACCGGATCTTTGTGCTCTCCTTCTTCTTGTGTTGCTTTGTTTCTTCTAATTGGTGAAGGTATATTTGTTCTAATTTCAATCCTTCAATTAATTTAGTTTGTTTGTTTAATTTGTGATTCCTACTTGTATTTAGTTGATTTTATATGTTTATATAAACATTTGTGATGATTATTGGTTTAGATGTTAAGTGTTTGTTGTAAATTGAATCCTTAGATTAATTGGGGGTTTTTGATTAGTGGTGGTGTTGTTGATATTATTAGTGTTGTTAGTATTAATTTTGTTGGTATTGTTAATTTTGATTTGGGTGAGTGTTGTTAGTAATGGGGATTTGATAATTTTCATGATTTGTGTTAGTGTTGGTAGTATAGGGGTTTTGGTTAGTGTTTTTTGATTAGTTTTAGTATGTTAATAATATTAGTGTTATTAGTATTATTTTGTTAGTATGGATGATTTTGATTTGTGTTAGTATACTAGTCTTAAGATTTTGATAAATATGATTGTTTGTGTTAATGTTGTTAATATTTGGGGTTTTGATTAGTGTTAGTATTTTTGTACTTGTTGTCTTGGTTAATGTTTAGATTAAAATGAAGAGATTGGAGCGTACATGGATGTACGAAGATAGAATTTTTTGAATGTTTAACAAATTTCAATTTGTAGCTATTTTTAATAACAATGTTTATATTTTGTAGGAATCCTTTTTGGCCGAGAAAGTTAGGCAACCCGACAAGTCCGATAACGAGATTTGGTTCGACTTGGTAAAGGGTTTCAAGAAGGGCAATGTCTACGGGATTGGGTCGGCAAAGGAAGCATTTTACGAAACTCCAAGGGGAAGAATGTCGTCCACCTCAAATCAAACCTACGAGCCGACAGTCGTGGGAAAACTCCAAGCCGCACTTGACGAGGAAAGAAGAAAAAAATGCGGAAAGGGATGAGGAATTAAGAATAATGAAAGAAAAATTCAAGGCTTGGGAAAGCAGGTTCGAAAACTGCAACCAATGTCCGCCTCCCTTTCGGCGGGATTATGATGAAGGCAATGGAGGTGGTGGACTGTTTAGCGAATCCAATATAAACCTAGGCTTCTGATATTAGTTTAGACTTGGGAAACTTGTGACTTGTGCTTTTTTAAACTCGATTTGTTAACGATTTGTAAACTTGAAACAGTTTTCTTTATCTATATGAGGATGTTGATTTCACATCGTGTTGTTGTAAATGTGTGAAATTATGGTTCTTTTCTTGTATACTTGCAGGTATGGTATGGTAACGAAATGGCAGGATGAAAACAGAAATTTTCTTGCAATATCACAGGTTTTTTGGCGACTGAAATGTTCATTTGGCGACTACTTTCAGTCGCCAAACCCCCTGTATTTTGCCAAATTATAAGGCCTTTTGGCGACTAAATGGCGACTGACATCAGTCGCCAAATTGGCGACTGAAAGCCATAGTAGTCGCCAATTTGGCGACTGATAGCGACTGATTTCAGTCGCCAATTTGGCGACTACAAAGCCTATCAGTCGCCAATTTTGGCAACTGTTTTCAGTCGCCATTTCCCCATTTTGGCGACACTTTTTTCAGTCGCCAAATTTGGCGACTGAAATTAGTCGCCCGAATTTTTTTTGGCGACTAATGACTGCGACTGGGTCTTGGCGACTGATTTCAGTCGCCAAATTCATTTTAGCGACTGAAATTAGTCGCCAATATCAGTCGCCCGAATGTTGTTTTCTTGTAGTGTAAGCGACTAGGTGCCAATATACGCTATTTGAAAAAGCAAAAAAAAAAAAAAATTGTGGTCGCTTCCCCGGACAGCGACTTGCTACAGTGATTTTTTTTTTTTTTTGTGCAATTTTACTCTTCAAAATCAATCTAAGTCGCTCTCCGGCTGAGCGACTTTGTCCCAAACTCAGTTATTTCATATATTTTTCTACTTATTTACAAGTTGTTGAAGTCGCTGAGGGGGAGAGCGACTTTACCTCAAGTCGTTCTCCGGCTGAGCGACTTTAAACCTTAATCCAGCTTCGTTAAAACCGATCCTACGTGGACCCATTTTTGATAATTAGTTTGAAAGAAAACCCACTTTGCTAATTAATATGTTGTTGGACCCTATTTCTGAAAAAAAACTCTTTGTTATCATGTGTAAATTTTAATTGCGGTTTTTCTGAGGATTTTCCTAATTATGAGGGTTTTTATTTTCAAATGTATTCGATTTGAATTGAACCAACTTGGACAATGTGTGAAAGAAACCAAAGTTCAACGCATTTCGATGGTACTATTTAAAGCAACTAAACAGATCTCCTAAAATTTATATTTAAAAAAAAAACAGTCTCCTCACAGTGAATTTACTTAATTTATATTCCGTACTCATTATATTTATTATTTTTGAACTTATAATTTAAAGTATATATCATTATTGAATATAGAGTCCATGAGAGTGAGAGAATTATGAGCATGATCATATGATTTGATATTGACTTGACTCAAAAATTACGTGACCCGATATAGCACAAATCAATTAAGGTTACATAGAGAAATAAACCTGAATGATTTAAAATGGAGCGGAAACTAAGATAACTAAGAATAACACCATTTGGGTTAATGCAATCAAAACCCAAACGGACCCATTTATCAGGTCACACCATCACCACTCTCTTTGATATATCATCATATTTACTTAAATAGTCACACGATTATTATGACCAATCACGAATTTTTTTAATATATTTTATTTAAAAATAAAAAAGAGAGTTCTTTTATCTTATTTTTAATAATAAAATTGCGTTACAATTTATTTGTCAAAATCTACTACAATGCTATGATCCAAAGGTATACAGATATACCGTGTACATAATAAATAGTCTATCCATCCCTAAACTGATAAAACTTGAATTTGCTATTTGTTTCAATGTACGTATTTAAGTGAAGAACAGCCACTTGATGATGAAATTCAATCGGCTAAACATACTTAATTTATATATATATATATATATACGCGGTAAATTACGTGTTAAGTATCCTTGGAAACAAATATTATTAGTGCTCTTCTATAAATACCCTACCATTATTCTACGAATTTGTACATTTATGTTTTACTTTTTAATTTTATATATATATATATATATAATCTGGTTTCTTGACAAAATATTGTCATTACACCCAATCATACATACATACATTCACAAATGGGTGAAAGAAAGATGAGTCGCTTTGACTCACTTGACCTTGAATCTAATAAGGTCAATTCCAACAATGCTCATGCCATTAAGGTTAGTTAGTTATTATAATCAATATTATGTCCTTGGTTTTGCATAAAATCTTGTTAGAATTCAAAGTTTTTCTTTTTATCTTGATGGATTTAATTTCAATCACCTCTACAAAAAATTCTCATTGTGACTATTCTTACAATAATATAAAAAGGCTTGTTGAACCTCCATTGAATTGACATGTGTCACGTCTCAACTTCTTGCCACATATCACTCTTATAATTTACAAAAAATAATAAGAAACCTACATTATTGTTATACCTTAAAAAAAAACTAAACTTCAAATTAAATATCTTAATTGATGCCCATTATTACATCTTCTTTACCAACTCTTTGTAATATATATATATATATACAATAACATAAAAAAAAGTTTACATTGAGTAGCTAATAGGATGACACATTGTGTGGTACAATTCCATGTTTAAGTTAAAAAAAAAATTAAAAAAAATTAATAATACAAAGGCAAAGTAGTAGTCAATATACTAATAAAGTTGTAAACCTTCATCTCCTAAAATATTACTCAACTTCATAGTCACAATTAAATTCTCCCTCTTTAAATCAAATTTAACAAAAATATTAAAAACAGAATATAAAAAGGCAAAGTATTAATCAATATACTAATTAAATTGTAAGCCTCCATCTCCCAAACATTATTATACTTCATAATCATAAATTATCCATCTTTCATACCAAACTTTTCATATCCTACCGTAATAAAACCTATTCACCAAATTTACCTATAAAATAAGATCAATTGATAAGAAATCTAACATATTCCTACCAAAAAAAATGACGGAGAACTATGTTTTCTTACCATTTATTTTCATTTGATTGATTTTTAAATCTTTTCCCATCTTTCCTTTTATAGCGGGTTATAGTCCAATGATATAAGGAAAATGAAGATATAAGAGGGAAAGTAGAAAAAAGAAGAATATAACAGTTTTTGTATCGTATTGTTTGTTCTTTACATTGGTGAATGTTGATGAAGTGATCAAATTATTATTAAACTTAACTTTTTAGTTTCATATATTTTTGATATTGATACAATGTTTTGAGAAGTTTTTAATGTATTCATTAGTTGTTGTTAATGTGTAGTGAATTTGTTAGGATTGAAATTAACAACATAACAAATGCAAGTTTAATGAAAGTAAAGTTCTTCACATATTTTTCATGAGTCGGTTAAAAAAAGGTAAAATTATATTTTGCTTGTATTTTGACTACCAAATAGTGAAATATCTTATAATTGTGATTTTTGTAAAGTGAGAATGTTGCATGAATATCAATGTTTTTATCTATTACCATCTCATTCAAATTGTTCTTATTTTTACAATGGTTATGAGAAAATGAGTGAAAAATATTTTTGATTCTTATCTTCAAACAATCAAAATATAAGTATATAACTATGGTTAATACTATTTACTATACTTTATTAATCATTTAAACTTGTAGACTAAGACAAAAATATCATTTAGACATCGAACAAAAACGATATTATTCGGCTACAAATTAAAGTCAAATGCAAATAATAGAGGATGTACAACTAAAAAAAATACTACATAATGTTGTGAATATCAAACCACTAAAAAAAAGTAGTAAATTTTTTTAGTATCTATTAATAAAAAAAACTAGAAAAGTCCCGTGATTTTCACGGGAAATTAAACTAGTTGTATTGATACAAAATCTAGTTTAACTTTCAATAACAAATATATACTTCTTCCAATAAGTCTCGCTGAAGACGGTAGACACGAAATTGGTCCGTCTTCAAAAAGAATTTGCGTATTCCTTAATTATTATAAAATATGAAAACTACTTTAGAAGTACTCCGGCCACAATGTGCATTTTGTTTTAGCTCTGTTCGTCTCGATTTATTATTCTTAATTTTCCAAAGTATGTTTTACGAAATAAAGTATAGGATGGAAATTATAAAAAGAATTTGTCTTGTTTGTAATATAGGATGGAAGTTGGGCGATGATATTAACATTGGCATTCCAAAGTATTGGAGTTGTATTTGGAGACCTTGGAACATCACCACTTTACGTGTATTCAAGCACATTTCCAAATGGAGCTAAACACAAGGATGATATTATTGGTGTTTTGTCACTTATTTACTATACCATTACTTTGATGCCTGTTATCAAGTATGTCTTCATTGTCTTACGGGCCAATGACAATGGCAATGGTAACCTTTCTTTTTTATTAATATTTTAGTGCAACTATACTTCACCCTCATTTTATGAATACGTTATAATCGTGTCTGACACTCAATACTCGATACATGAACTCAAGTCAAAGTAGAACGTAATACCTAGTTACATGCACCGTTTATTTTAATTGTTCCATTATTGCCAAGGTATTGGACGATTTAATACTAATTAAGAAAGAAACTTTAAAAATGCTGTCCCATTCGTACTGAATGGATTCAGTGAATGATCCATCTTTATTTGGAAAGGTAGCAATATATGATTGTCATTTAAACATTGTTTTTATACAGCATGCATGTGTTTTCTATTTTAAGGCATGTTAAGTGAATATGGTTATGTATGTGTATACTTCTTTTTGTCGATTAAATTATTTCGTCGAGTATTCAATCATATGCCTTAAATTTGTTTATCAAGATCCACAATTATAGTTATGTCTTGTTACGTACATTTATCCAAGTATTTTGAATTATCGACTAAATGTACATTATTGTGTTGCTGTGACGACTGAAAATATATAGGTGGAACATTTGCGTTATATTCGTTACTATGCCGAAATGTGAAAATTGGATTGATCCCAAATCAAGAAAAGGAAGATAAAGATGTTGCACAATATGAAACCAATACAACAAAGACAGGAAAGGGATGTTCACTCAAGGTACAAAACATCTTAGAGAATAGCACCTTTGCTAAATACACTCTCTTGTTTGCCACCGTACTTGCGGTTTCACTCGTCATTGGAGATGGTGTTCTTACGCCTTGTATTTCAGGTTATACTTCCGACTTCCCTTCTCGCATTATTATCTTCCTCTTTTATTTTGTTACTCACTTTCATAGAGCCTAACAAATTTATTTAAATTCGTTTATAATGTGGTGGCAGTTTTGTCAGCCGCGGGAGGGATCAAAGGAGCTTCAGATAAATTTACTGATGGTATGTACATAAGTTTATCGTTAAGGCATTACACATAAATTAATATAGTGCAAGATTTTCCGTAGTAACGGGTTTTCTTACTTGAAATGTTTGCAGATATGGTGGTGTGGATATCTGTTGCTATCTTAATATTTCTCTTCTTGATGCAAAGTTTTGGGACTGATAAAGTGGGATACAGTTTTGCTCCGATACTTTGCGTTTGGTTTGTATGTAATGCAATTATCGGTATCTTCAACTTCTGCAAGCATGATTGGGGAGTGATTAAGGCTGTTAATCCATGGCACATTTTTCAGTATTTTCAAAGAAATGGAAAGGATGGTTGGGTCTCCCTTGGTGGCATGGTCCTCTGTATCACAGGTCATTTCCAACTCCTCTTCACCATCTTAATGATACAATTCGGTGACTGCGATTCTTTTTGTTATGAAATACTGCCAACAAAAGGTTAAGGCTGCGTTCACTCGACACCCTACCCCTACTGTCATTTGAAAATAACCATTGTGTATTGTAATGTGCAGGAACCGAAGCCCTGTTTGCAGATGTAGGACATTTCTCAGTAAAATCAATACAAGTAAGCATGTCAGCAGTGGTATATCCTGCTGTCATTTTACAGTATTCCGGTCAGGCTGCTTATCTTAGCAGGCATCCTGAGGACGTTGCAAGTGCCTTCTATAAAGCCATTCCTGGTATTTTGCTTCATTCTGAGTGATCTAATATAATACATCCTGACTAAAGTAACGATAGTTGATTGACGATTGATGTTTCTACAGAACCGGTGTACTGGCCAATGTTCGTGATTGCAGTCCTAGCCGCAATTATAGCAAGCCAGGCCATGATTTCAGGAACATTTTCAATCATACATCAATCCCTAGCTATGGGATGTTTCCCTCGTGTCAAAGTTGTTCATACTTCAGCCAAATATGAAGGCCAAGTGTATATACCTGAACTAAATTATCTCTTAATGATTGCTTGTGTATGCGTCACTCTTGGTTTCGGAACAAGTACAAACATTGGTAATGCTTATGGTAAGTTCATATCTCGCCCATTATTCGACTCTTTCAATTCGCTTCTTAAAACTCTCTGAATTCTGTGAAACGTTTAAGGGTATAATATATCTCAATTAAAATTCGTTACGTTAATAATGCAGGCATTGCAGTTGTATTTGCGGAGACACTTACATCCTTCTTCATGGTTCTAGTCATGTTACTAATATGGAAAACGCACATACTCCTAGTCCTCTTGTACATATGTTGCATTATGTCAGTCGAATTGATATACTTAAGCGCAGTCCTTTACAAATTTCCAAGTGGAGGATATCTTCCGATTGCTTTTGCCTGTGTTCTGATGACGATTATGTTCACATGGAACTACGCATATAGGAAGACTTATTACTATGAGCTTAATCACAAGGTATCGCGTGACAAGGTACTTGAAATAGTAGATCAATCTAACTTGTGTCGCATCCCGGGTATGGCGATCTTTTATTCGGAGTTAGTCCATGGGATCCCGCCCATATTCGAGTATTATGTGGGTAATGTACGTGCATTGCACTCAGTCCTGGTCTTTACATCTATCAAGTCACTTCCAATTAGTAAGGTCCCAGCTGAGGAACGGTTTTTGTTCCGAAGGGTGCACCCAGAGGAGCTTGTGCTTAGATGTGTTGTTCGGTATGGTTACACCGATGTTCCTGACAGACAAGATGGGTTTGAAGCGGTCTTTATTGAGGAGTTGAAACAGTTTGTACTTGGGAATAGGAGAGTGAAGGTTGATCGCGTTGAGGAGTCGAACGATGAAATACGTGAGGATGATGACGAGAATAACATTGGAAATCGAGAAGTCGGTATGATAGAAGAGGCGTCTAGATTGGGAGTGGTGCATATGACAGGGGAAAGCCAAGTGATTGCAAGCAAAGAATCTGGGATTATAAAGAAGGTTGTGATTAACTATGGATATAGCTTCTTGAGAAGGAATGTAAGGCAGAGTGATGAAGTTTTCGGCATTCCTCGAACCAGGTTGCTTAAGGTGGGAATGACATACGAGCTTTAGGAAGGATTTAGAGTTAAAACTATCTACTTCGAATGCTATAAATTTTACCCTTTGCAAAGCTTTCAAATTTATCGGCAATACTTTTCCAAAAATTAAATGATATTAGAAATATTCTAATTAATTCTGATTGTTTGATCCCTCTTAAATTTGTGGCCTATACAATTGCCTGAAACTATCGACTTCTACCCGTAGGCATTTTCCTAAACATTGTACTCCCTCCGTCTCATTCATTTATTTGTCTTTTATATTCTGTGAGATATATTTTAATCAAAAACAAACAAATAATTGGTACGGAGGGAGTAAAAAAACAATATTACTCCGATTTTGTAAATATTATGAGAGTTCAACTTGAGAACACCTTGATTTCTAATTGAAAAATATATACGTACTACACAACACATTTACAAAAGAACCAATATGCTATCGGGTTAGATGTCTTTCCCATGTTTCTAAATCATTGCGTGTGACCGTTTTTTAAAAATCGTGAGATCCTACAAATTTTAAATTTTGCTTAGAATCCTATCGTCGGAATATGATCGTCATAATGTTTTAGATCATAAGATCCTAAAATTAGAGAAATCATAATTGTTAATGCCACAACAATACAAGCTTGTTATCAGGAAAAAAAAAAAAAAAAAAGGTTACATGCTAAGTCTAAGAGCATGTTACTATTCATCATCTCACAAAAACGAGTGACATTAGTAATTTCGGAGTGGCATTATGCCTTCCCTAAAACTAACATCAAGATAGAGATTTTGTTTACGAGTCACGAGGTGATAAGGTCACTTTCAATGCGACAATTTAAACTCAGGCAAGGAGTCATATAACTTTACCAGGGAGCTATTTGCCATCTGCAACATCGAGACTATAACACCAAACTCTGCCAACAAATTAACCAGAAGAAACAGTGAGAAATATTGACTGGTAAAACTTGAAAGTGATCAGAATCAAGTACAACATGAGATTTAACTACAAAAATTTTGATGCCATTCTTGAGTCAATTATTTTATTCAACAAAAAAAATCACATAGAAACTCACAAATCTTGGGACAAAGTACACGTACCGGAGTAATAAACTTGTATGCTTGTATAGTAACTTGTAGCTTAATACTCGTAATTCTTGGTACAAATATTAGCATACTAGCTAGCTAAACAAGGCCGTTGACTAACGGTACTCAAGACATGGTGAGAAACCCCGTTAAAACTAACTCGTCGTGGTTGTGGGCCTTGTGGCTCCCTTTATAAAAATAAAAAAAGTAAAATTGGCATTTCCTGTTAGTAGTGCACAAAGTAGATGAAATCAAACCTAGTAAATTCTTCTATAAATCAGGATTCCTGATATCAAAAGTAATCAGCCAAAATCTATTTTGACCCAACAGTCAGCAGCCCTTGCCATGAAGCCAATTTCTCTCTCGGTTTATGTGTAAGACTTCCTTGCCTCTTTTCTTCTGAGTCAATCTTTTCCCAGCCACTGAATGGCACCACTCTGACATTACGGCCGTCCAACAATTGGAGAAGCCCCTCCCTTCCTGCTTTTGGTGAGCTTGAAACTGTCGCAAGTTGCCCGCTTTCAAGGTCTTCTGTTATGCTACCAACCTGTGCCGTATGGTGTGAATCTCATTGAGAACAACAGAAGGAAAAACATATAGCAATAAAAATAACAAACCCTTTGTACTACATTAGGAGTTTAACTACTCCCAATACAAGAATAAACATCCTGCTTTAACAACTACTCCCAATTCATGGACGAAGGAAGCACTTGTCAGAAAAATCTAGCATAAACGTTGACTAAGCAAAACCAATGTGACTCACAGTTTCCTCAGCACAGTAGAGATTTGTTGCTACGATCCCTGTTGGTCCTCTTTTCAACCACCCACAGACATACAAACCCTCTTCCGGCGATAAACCCGAAGTATTCTTCAAAACTCGCCCTCTTATGTTTGGAACAATACCTGGAAACAAGAAATAATGAGAAAACGTAAGAGGTGTAGTTTCGTTCCTTACAACAACATTACCCTTCGTGCCTCAAAGACTCCCAAAAATTGAGGGAAAGGAGCAGTCGGATATACTCAGACCCAAAATGAAGGGTTTGGTCTTGAAAAGAGGCATGTAGCTACGGTATAAGGTTAATATAGCACATGTGAGTCGTTAGTAAACATTAAAACCCATCAAAAATGACTTAACATGGGTCGAATATCTTAAATGAAAGAAACTGAAAGGCCTTCAAAGGATATAGCTTAGCAAGACGTTTACTCTTGGATGGTGGTTCAATTTTACATCCCACAAAGGTCAGCCAAATGGCATTTAAGAGTAAGTTCAGCATCTTTTAAGAAAATGAGCAAAATTAGAGCAAGGAAGTGCATTTACAAATTAGACCTGCGTATTTGGTAGTACTAAATGCCCTCTGCTTACCTCTGTGTTGGTCGAAAGCCAATCCATCAACTGGCACGGATTTATAGCCAATACTCTTTAACACCAGGCTGAACAAAGTGCAAGACAATCAGTAATTACAAGTATGCCAGAAGTACAATCCAATTAACTCATAATCATTCTTCCTATAATCAATGTTTTTGTATGATTAAATTGCAGAAACTGAGTATTCTGGTTCCCTGAACGAAGGTAAAGAAGAACATAAAAACTAGCACTAACTAGATAAATATTTAAGAGAACAAAATCAGTTTGCACGAACGATGAGACAGGAAATTTTTAAGATATCTAATAATCTAACATCCTAACCTATTACAATATAAAGATACAAACCAAGAAGTTTACTTTGAATGAAAAATTGCTTAGTTTTTGTAAACAACAATACTGGACGAATGTAAAACAAATAATCAAAGCGGCAATGCTCATCAATTTATCCTTCAAGACTCAAATTTGCTTGATTACTAAAAGTGCAGCATGTCGCCACAAATTTTATTTCAGTACTCAAGCTAGTAGAATTTTGCTGTCAGCAGACTCTTAAAGATTAGGCCTCTGAAAGAAGCAAGAACTTCCAATCTTGCTGAATGAAGTAAAAAACTAAAAGTGCAGTTAGCTCAAGAAATGATGTGCAAAACTGAGAAGCAACTCTGAAGGCTACAAAAGTATAGGTAGAAAAACAAACCAAGGCAAGGATTAAAGGTTCACAAAATTCGTACCCACATTCAATATCCTCAAATTGTCCAGTGCCTACTGCAACTTGTTTATCCAAGTCAACTGCAAAACTTAAATTGAAAGACATAATCAGAAAAAATAAACTTTAGATTGACATCGAGCTTAAAAATAAAAAATGGCATCACCATATGCAGATTGCACAAAGTCTAATTATAGAAGTCAGTAATCAGCAAGAAGACCTCAAGTTAGTCATATTACTTAAACAGGGTGATCATATATACGAACCGACCTCAAAATAGGCATATTACTTTTAATAAACAAGCTGATCATATATAGGAACCACCTTTAAGGGCTGTCTTTTCAAATCGAGCAGCTCTTACATGACCCTGCCTCTCGTCTGAATCCAAAAACCTGTCAGGTCGCCTGAAGAAAACAAAGTGGAGCTCACGTTGACCAGGACTAGGACTTGCAGGACTTGAACCCGCTGCCTTGCATAGCAATTCATATACCCTTTTCTGAATCCGGCTGTTCTTCATTTCTTCCTATACAGAGAAGAGAAAAATTGCAACATAAGCCCTCTGGTTAGAAACAACTAATAACTAACAAGAGAGTTACTACACCCAGCGTGATAGCAAAATTTGAAAGAATCAGGTTGGCATCAAAGAGTAGTACCTCGTCTATTGCTGTTTTCTTAAGATCAGATTCTTGAATGTTAATGTACAAATCCTTAAGCCCTGGCAAAGAAATGATTTCATATAAGCCGAGCTAACATGATATAAGGGGCGGAGAAGAGAAAAGAATGGTGCCTTTCTTAGCTATCTAGGCTTCAAACTTCAAGGAAAATATATGATGATGTTATGCCGTTTAGTCATACAGAATTGCGTGAATATATTAGGGAAACTCTTTTCCTTTCATAGGGTGATAGAAAAAATGATGCCAGAATAACCTTCTACTTGCAAGCATACAGCTTCCACCATCTAAATACTGCCAATGAACATCAATACACAGCAACCAAAAAAACTATCAAAAGATGCAAGATTACCTAATATTTCGCGCAATTCTTTTGCAGTACATGCTGCCTGTACTGGTCCACGCCTTCCAACCAAATAGACTTTTCTGAGAATGTACTGAGACAAGTGAGCAAGAAAGCAAATTGGCAATCCTTTATGCCAGTAGGCAATTCGCTAACAGACCTTATTGAGCTCCTTTGCAAAGCAGCAAATGCATGAGTAGCAATATCAGTGCTTGACAGTTCTTCTATAGGCCTCAAAAGTATTCTAGCTACATCAAGTGCCACATTGCCCTGAAAAAAAAATTGCTAACCATGAAACTATTTCAAGCACACCGGTAGACAAGATACCATGTTCCATAATAATAAGTTGAATATCATAACTTACATTTGCAGGATCTATCTAAACTAAACAGAAAACGGGGACTTAGATTGTACACTCGTACTCCTTGTGTTTCATCACAATCTTGCTCCTTTCCATCATAATGTCACCTTTCCATTTTGGGGTTTTTACAAAACCTTCTTCTCCCCTTTTGGCAAAATTAGTCATACCAAATGAGAATATTATACTTACAGGCCCTAGTACTTACAACCGACTACCTTACATCATAATTCTATATAACTAAACCTAAATCATCATCCTCATACTGTGTCATTGTGTGCAACAATGCCTTTTTTTGGACTCTAAAGAGAGCTTAAATGTAAAGGTTTAGAAGCTCGGAAAATGTGGCAGTGAAAGAGAATATTAAATGGAAGTATAAGAGAGGGCATATATAGAAATTGCATAGTAGTGCGCCTAACTAGTTGCACCTTATCTACAAGATTTACCAAGGTGTTTGCTCGTGCCACAGTGAGCCTTGGGCTTAAGGGCGCCTAAGGCATGCTTTCGTAAACCTAAGGCTAGATTATATGACAAATCTCACCAGACTTGTGTCTACAGGTAAAACGGAAAGAATCCGAAACTACAAGACATGTAGAAGGTGGATTGGCTAAGGATGACACATTTCAATAGTAAAAAAAAGATACTACAAAAGTTGCAGATGAAGGTGGAATTGATGAAGGTGGAATCAAAACACAAGTACTAGGTAAACCGGTAGTATAGACATATTTTTGACAGCCAATGTAATCTGGCATTGTAACAGCAACATGGACCGATGTTCATAGTAAAAGAAGTTTCAAAGAAACGGCTAAACCATTTAAATATTACCTTAGCACAAACAGCAGTTCATGGTGGGATGTTTTTAATACAGGCAGGTAAGTTTCTATGGTTTTGGATGAGTTTTTGATAATCTCACACACGATTAAGATAACTGGATTTCCGTTTTCACTAGCAAGTTATAGTAATCATTCCCAATTCATATTAGCAATAATCGTCAATGACTAGACAACTAAAACCGATTGTTGCCTCAGCCCCAATATAGAAAACAAACAGAATAATTAAAAAGACACGTGTGATTAAAACTCCTAGTGACATAAGGAAATGAATACCAAGGCAATTGAATGTAAGCAGCATCAAGTGTTCCTAGGCATCACTTCACCTTAATAGATGATTGCGAAACCATGGCAAGAGAGCCTTGCAAGCAATTAAGTTAAAAGTACATTTCTTTATGCGTGAAATGGTGTATATGACTGTTTATTACTCGTAAAAATGAGTTTGAATTTAAATCCAAAATCCAAAAACTATAATCAAAGGCACATTGACTACAAGCTTTCTTCGTTTATAGAATAAACAGATGACTAAGCTCAATCTACTTACCTGCCCAAGGACAACAGCTGTATCTGTACTTTCCAAGTCAGGCGCCAGGTTCCTGCAATCCGGATGTCCATTATACCACCATACAAACTCCCTAGCTGAATATATACCTTCCAAATCCTACTGTAAACAACCCACAAAACCAAAATAGAGCAAATTTAATCAAGAATATTTCGTACCAAAGCGAAAAGACAGGTAGACATGCGAAGAGACTCAAAAATTAGATTTCACACTCTACATACCGATGAACAGACCCCCCAAAAAGGAGGCTTCATTATAGAACAAAACGGGTTCAAACTTACCTCTCCAGGAATACCAAGAACTCGGTCACTTTCAGCACCATACGCAAGCACTACCTATCCCAACAGAACATCCAATTTAAACCTTCAGGAAAAAAATTATAACAAGTACACTCGGCAGTTTTTTTAGGACTACACAATGTAGATAAAAACTCACCACATGATACAATTCTCGAAGCTCCTTCAGCAACACAGATGATCCGAGATTCACGTTTCCAAAAAACATACAGCGATCATTTTGTGCAACCCTAGTAAACTGATTCACCACAATCTGTTGCAAGTTTTCTAGTAAATAAGCAATTCAGAGAAGCCGGTAACTTAACCCGCACAAGTAAAGTAATTAATCAAAGGAAATGCTAAAAACCTTAGTTTCAGGATGATCAGAAGCGACACCGGAACGAACTAAGCCGAAAGGCGTGGGCAAACGATCCAAAATGTCAATTTGAGCTGTTTGATGAGCTTTCAGCATCTAAAAATTCGGCGAAAATAGTAAGTTCTTGTATAAGGCGGTTTTAACATACACAAAAAAAAAAATAGAAAGGAGAAAGGGGGATGGAAATAACCTTATCGGCGGTATAAAAACCGGCAGGACCACTACCGACGATACAGATACGCAAAGGATTGGAGGAAAGTGAAGAGAAAGTTCTGGAAATCCATGCTCTTGATCCAAATGCCGCCATTTTTGTATTGTTTTCTAGGGTTGAACAAGAAGAAAGACAAGTGATTGCACTGTCACCACATTCGACTAAATAAACCGCGAGCAAGGGCCAACTTTCGCTCATACATTTGCCTCTGCCAAAATAGACGAGGGAGTCAGACTAGAAGCTGGTCAGACATTCGAGTCCGGCCCGGCCATTGAGTCATTTTTATCCCGGGCCGTTTTAAGTCCGTAACCCCTAACCCGGCCCGTCCCCTATACTAACAAAATCGGCGAGGGACTAAAACCCTCAAAGCATTGACCCATAGGGTCGAGCAAACAATTTTGATACGATTTTTTTATCCGAAATCCAAATTTTAGTGATATAATGTAAATTTTAAAAACGCATATTTGAATTTCAAAAAACTTATAAAAAAAACTAGGCAAATTGATGAAGTCAGTGCTCCCACTTTGCGAAATTTGTAAGTGATTGCACTGTCACCACATTCGACTAATTAATACCTCGTTGATATTTTAGTGTTATCATGTAAACTTTACGGTTTTAGACGAGTTCTTTTGGACATAATTTCAGTGCTTATAAGTTCAGTTTAGTTCATTTCAGTTCTATTCAGTTCAAATCCATTAAGTTCAATTCAATTTAATTGTTATTGTTAGGAAAAATTACAAATAATCACCACATATTTACGTAGTTTTACAAATAACCACCATGTATCTGCACTTTTACAAATAACCCCAAACTTTCATCTAAACTCCCAAATTAGACACTTGTTTTTCTTATTTCCCGACTCGTTAAGTGAAGTTTTACGTAAATGCCTATAATACCCTTCCTTCTATTATTACTCCCAAACATACCATTCGCTCCTTTGTAAAAATCATCAGCAATACTCCCAAAGTTATGAAACCCTAAATACCCAAGTTGTTGGAGCCTTCTCTCTATTTCTTTCATCTTCCCTTGTTGGATTATATGATACAAAACTAGTTGAAGTTTGTTTCCTATTAATTAGTTAATTAAAGGCTAATAGAATTCCTATTAATATGGCATTAAGGTAGTGGTCATTTAGATGATAGAAGTTCATGCTAGTCGTGGGTTTTCCCACTGGTTTAGGATATTTTGTTTAGTGTTGTAAGCCTATAAAAAGGCTAGTAATGTATTGCTAATAATTGAGTAAGTTATCATATTAACTTCTCCCTTTTCTCATACATATATTCTCCCTCATAAATTCTACATGGTATCAGAGCTCTTGAGACGGTGTTGACAACACAAGTCATCTCCGCTCAAGTAGCCAGGTTCGATTCCCGAAATGGGGCGATCATAAAAAAAAAACACATTTTTTGTTTGATTTACAAGTGAGCTATGAAGCCCTTGTACCGTTTTATTTCCGCGTCAAAAAAAATGTTTGACAGGGAGTGTGAATTGTTTGATTAATAAAAAATAGAGAGAAAAGTTTGGTAGAGAAAATGGCTCTACTGTGTTTTTTGGTGAAGAGAAGTGCTTCACATATTAATGGTGAGAAGTGCACCATAATTGAAAGGTAGAGAGAAGTGCTCTATCTAGATTTTGTGGAGAGAAAGTGCTCCAAATGATAGTTGGTGATGATGTGCATCAACAAGAGGGTGACAAGAAGTGCGTCACGGAGTGAAGACAAGAGCTTAACAAAGTAGGATGGAGAAAAACAAATTTGATCGAGCAATTTACGTTTTTTGAGTCCAGGCAAAGAGACTCGATTTAAGTCTTGAAAGAAGACTTTGTTGAAGGTTTGGGTGTGGAGCCTAAACGTGTTTGGGTCATAGAACCCGTGTGTGGGTGTGAGAAAGTCGCATACCATTTGAAGGTAATTTGCTCGATTACATGAAATTTGTTTGAAGGCAACGCAGCTATTGGCATTTTTAAGGTGCGTGTGTCAAATTGTGGAGTATGTTGTTTTGAAGCAAGCAAATGTGCAGCTAGACTAAATATCATTGTTTGAGGAAAACAAAGTGAGTGGAATTGAGACTAAGGCAAATGTCTCAAAAGAGTTCTTAGAGTCTAGCAAATGGAGGCTCATTTTATATTTTGAGCATGCCGTAGTTTAAGCAAGTGAAACTTTGTTTGAAGACGGGTAGGCAAAAAAAATCACGGTGTTCAAGCATGTGTGTCGGTATCAAATGCGGTAGTCGTAAAATCGCAAGTAGGCATAGTCATATCTGCGTTGATAAAGTTGGAAGAAAACGAGAATATAAAGGTCTCGTTATTTTTGATTACGGCAAAAGACGTGACAATGAATATGATCAGCGTAACAAAAATTCGAATGTGCATCCGACAAATTTTGGATCAAGGGGGTGTGTTGGATTATATGATACAAAACTAGTTGAAGTTTGTTTCCTATTAATTAGTTAATTAAAGGCTAATAGAATTCCTATTAATATGGCATTAAGGTAGTGGTCATTTAGATGATAGAAGTTCATGCTAGTCGTGGGTTTTCCCACTAGTTTAGGATATTTTGTTTAGTGTTGTAAGCCTATAAAAAGGCTAGTAATGTATTGCTAATAATTGAGTAAGTTTATCATATTAACTTCTCCCTTTTCTCATACATATATTCTCCCTCATAAATTCTACATGGGCAAAATTGAGACGATGTTAAATGATCGATATGAGACGGTCATATGATGGAACTCTAAAATAAAACTAGTTACGCCATTGCATCTCTACATTTTCTCACAGTCACTCATTTTCTTACTGTCAGTCATTGAGTTGGTATGAAAAAGTGTGACTAATTTAACTTTTGTTTGACAAAATTTTAATATTTCAATGCATCTCTACATTTTGTTACTGTCAGTCATTTAATAATACTACATTTTGTTACTGTCAATCAAAATGACCTTAGTGTCAGTGGCTTGAATGATGCTCACGGTGGCAATTGGGTTAGGATCATTTATTGAGTGCCAGTGGCTTAGTGTTAATAGAAACAAACCTTTGATGAATTTAGGGATGATAGATGAACCATCTCAACCAAAACCTTAAGGTTATGGTTGAGCCTCATATATTATAGTTATATTCTAATATGCCCCATCACTCGAATGCCCATTGGGCTTGAAGAGTGGATGGTTAGTGCACAGGCCCCCCATACCATGTGCCGGGTTTTTCCACTTGGTGAGGTTGTGAGATATTGGGAGCTGCCAGGGTTTGAACACGTGACCTACGGTCACTCTGGCTCTGATACCATGATAGATGAACCATCTCAACCAAAACCTTAAGGTTATGGTTGAGGCTCATATATTATAGTTATATTCTAATAGCCCACCATAATGATATCTAACATCAAAATTGAAACCTTCAAACATCCTTCAAATTATGGATATTAATCACACTTATAAAGTGAGCAAATGAAAGCAATTAGCTAAAATGAGCCGAATTAGCAAAACCATAAATAGATGAATGTAACCGAAGAAAATAAGCTACTTATTACTGGTGATTTGGAAATAACCTTCAACTGGTAAACAATACATTGCACACTTCGATCACTTCAGCATATCCAGGTCAATATACTGTCAGCAATTGAATTATGAATTTAATTACGGATTGATTGACAGCAATTGATTGATGATGGATCTCTGTGAATTAATTAGGGATTAAAAATTTGGGGATTTAGGGTTTCATAAAATTGGGAGTAATGCTGATGAGTTTTACATAGCAGCGAAAGGTATGATTGCGAAGAAATAATAGGGGGAGGGGTATTCTGGGCCTTTTACGTAAAACGTTACTTAATGAGTCAGGAAATAAGAAAACCAAGTGTCGGGGTAGATATACGGTGGTAATTTGGGAGTTTAGATGAAAGTTAGGGGTTATTTGTAAAGGGTTAGGATTCGCTGAGAATCACTAACATAATGAGAACCGTGAGAACCCTCACTAAATCTCCACCAAATCTTGTTTCGAAAGTTTTGTTAGATCATTTACAATTAGTTTAGTTTATTTAAGCAAAATACTTGCAGTAACTGAACAAAATTTATTGATTATATTAAAAAATATGTACTTAATGTACATAAATTCAATTTGTACTCTAAAACTGCTATAAATGCATGAAAACGTGCACTAGGTGCATGAAAATTGTTACATGCATGAAAACAATTACTAGGTGCATGAAAATAACTAGCTCTAGATGCATGAAAATGAGTACTAGGTGCATGAAAATTTTATGATACATGAAATGACTAGTAGGTGCATTAAAAAAAGTAAAATCTATTTTGACTCGATTTCCGTCAGTAGCTTATAAATTTTCGGCCAAGAAATATGTTATCTAGCCATAATATTCTACGCCAAATCCAAATATTTCGTTAGTTTTAAAAAATAATTTTTTTAAGGCGGAGTTCTCACGGTTCTCATTATCTTAGTGGTTCTCACCGGATCCCAATTATATTTGTAAAAGTGTTAATACATATTGGTTATTTGTAAAAATACGCAAATACGTGGTGGTTATTTGTAATTTCGTTATTATTATATTATTATGCCCAACCCCATCTCCACACTCCTAACCCAACACAATGTCACCAACAACGTAAGCCTCCTTCACCATCACCCTCGCGTCGCCCGACCACCATCGGAACGCACTGTGACCAAGATAATACAACCGCATTAGCGCAACCACCATAGCCTACTTGACCCATTACCACTTCCACTCACTTTACTCAATTGATGGCCCAACAGCCATGAAACCAAATCACCCTAACCCGCGAACGTTGAAACACGATTAGAAAACCCACAAAAACATTACGAAAGGAGACAATGATTGATATGAGATGGGTGTAATGAGAAACAAGGAGCATAACAACAGAGAAGGCGGTAGGTTGGCGAGGTCGTGAGATTTATTTCTTTATGCTGGTAAAAAACAATATTGGACGCCTTTCTGGCGAGTACGGGCAATTCCTCTTTTGCTTACGAAAGGTGAATGGTGATGGGTGATTGGTTATTAGGGCTGGTGTGGGATGAGGATTGTTGGGTGAGGTTGTAATGGGGCTAGCGGTGAGTTAGCTGAAGGTGACGTGGTGGGTATTCGACGAAATTGATCATAGGTGGTGTTTGGTAATCGACAAATAAGGTAGTCGAATAGGCGGATTAAAAAAAAGGCGGTTGAGACAGTACATATAAAAATACAACAATACAAGAGTACTTTATTAACTTAAAATAGCTTATTAAGGTTATAATACTCAAAACTGTGTTACAAATCAATATAAAGAAATAATATAATGTCTACAACGGAAGACTTATTGCATTAAACTAATGTAGCAAAACTAATGGTGACAACATGTGATACACGGATTCGCGATCCTTTCCAAACTATGATACACGGGGAACCACAAATGGAGAAACGAGGGACAAGCGTGAAAACACGCATTTGTGGAGTCGCCACCAACTTTTGTGGGAAGTTGAAACCGTTCGAATACTTTAGGCCATGTCAAGACACAAAGGAATGACATAAACACTAAGAACTCGTTACCCTTACCATTCTATGTCAAGAATGACTCTCGTGGATGCCAATGAACACATATGTTCACAGAGATCTGGAGTAAGGGGTTAGGGTACGTATTAGAAAGCTCTTTTGATCGAACACCTAATCCCGCCCGCCTCGATAGCGGCCACTAGTAATGATTAGGGAAACTCTTTTGTACTCGATATGTAATCGGTTATATGCATGCAATGCAACATCCACGTTTTAATCCTAACATGTGAACTTAGACTGTGTCGGTTGAACATGTAATTTAACAATCAATTGTGTCAAATTAGGATTTAAGATTGATTGCATATGAGAAGACAATTAAATCATCCAAAGAATCATACAATGTAATGATTAAATAGAACTTATAAAATAAATATTACAATTGATTACAACGAATACGGGATCTATGTCGGAAATATACCCAAAAAGAAGACTTAAAGAAAAGAAAGAAAATACTAAATTATCTAAAGACAGATTAACGGTGATATTAGGAGTTAATAGTTGATTAATTAGGCAAGTAAGCTACGTCGGAGCGAATCTAGAAAATCAGAGACAGAAACCAGCCCGAAAAAGGCGCAACAGAAGGTGCGTCCTCTGGAAGAGGCACATCACTCTGTGCGTCTGTTCCTGAGTTGTGTTCTGGTTGTGAAGCCAGAATCGCAATCACTTAGTATTTTGTTTGTGTATTTACGGTTTATTAATGATCTATAAGTCAAATTTAAGTGATTTAATAGATTAAATCATACTAATTATATCAAAGACGAATCTAGAGATTTGATATGAACCAATCTAACCCCTAAAGACACAATTTGATAGATGACAAAAACCCACTAATATTTATTATTAGGGATCCAAATCGAGACAAACTTATCTAAATATGAAATTATGATGAAAGACGATTTATAAGAAATAATAAAAAACTAATAAAGGTTTTGAAAAGGTTTAAGCATAAATCCGACATGAATCTTACATTAGATGAAATAAATAAAATACAATACAAAAGATGGATTTAAACACCCTCAGACTTACATGTTGACGAAACGAGATATGAACTAATGTTACGATTTAGCGACAGCTCGACTGGAATGTAAAGAAAGTGCCCTCGTAAGAGGAACGATTGATTAATTAAGGTTGATTATTGTTGAGTTGGTCAAATTGGTAGGTCAGTGCAATAACGTGACGGGAACCCAAAAGGAGCTTACGTGGTCGATTGATCAAGCACGTAGTTGTCAAAATGCTTAGAGCAAGGTCTTGAATGCAAAGTGAGAAAAAAGAGGGGGCAGAACACTCGCGTGCCTTGAAAGTGTGCACGAACCTCTCCTTATATAGGGAGAAATCCGATAAGTTTTGGAATAACTCGAACACGTAAAGAAATCTAGAAAATATCCCGGAAACAGGCAAAATGATATGGGGAGGAGGCGCAATAGGCACTGCGACTCTTGGAAGAGGCAGCTCCTGCTGTGTTATTTCCCGAGCTGTTTCCTACTTTGAAAGAAAGATTTCCGCGTTTCTATTATGGAATTGCGGTAGATTTCGAACGCTTTCTAAATAAAATATGAGTATATTTTACCAAAAAGGATAAGTTTTGAAGCATTAAAATATCCGGAATATTCTCGAGCATTCAGACATGGTTTTAAAAGACGGTTTATAGAATATGAAGCGGTTTTTGACCCGGGCTCCAAAATGACTCTAATGACTGTCAAAACGACCGTATCGGCATGTAGATGGCGATCAAGGGGTAGACACAAGTGTTTGAGCTATCACTTGACGATAAACTTACGAATTGTCACAAATCATTTTGCGTAATAAACATGCGGCCCAATCATCACTGGGTGGTTGGTGGAAGGGGTAGAACTGAGGTACCTACAGAGCCCCCACTTTGACTGAGGCTTGGACAAGGCAAAAGTCAAAGTATAGCCACCAGGTCAATCAAAGATTACAACCTGACGACTATGGCGACACGAGGCGGTTCAAGGGGTCTGAACCAAGGATCTGTCGTCGAGAACATTTTACAGTCTGTCACTATCGGGGAGGGTCGTTTAAAGTCCGTTAGATTACGTACGGAAGCTCGCCAGCCATAAGAAGGAGTCATACCTGAGCATCTTCTTGTTTGGACTTGAGGTTGCGATGTGAGGCTCGGCAGCCGTCTGAAAGGCATACGTAATGAGGCTCGCCAGCCGCTGAGTATGGGTGTGTAATGAAGCTCGCCAGCCGTTCAAAGGGAGCGTAATGAAGCTCGCCAGCCATTGAAAGGGTGCGTGATGAAGCTAGCCAGCCGCTGGGGATAGTATCATATGTGAGAACTGGCCTTTCTCTGTCTTCAGGTGAACTCTCGTTGGGGAAAGGGCGCGTAGTCAAGCTCGCCAGCTGCTGAAAGAGGTGCTAACTGCTAAGCGAGGCTCGCCAGCCGTTGTAAAGGCACATTGTGAAAATCTTCTTGCGTCTGTCTTCAGGCGGACTCTTGCTGGGGAAATACATGTTGAAGTAGAATTCTGTTGCGGAAAGGGTGTACGTAATGAGGCTCGCCAGCCGTTGAGTGGGCGCGTGATAAAGCTCGTCAGCCGTTGTATGTGAGAATCTTCATGCCGTTAAAGGGGCATGTTGTGAGAAACGTCATGCGTCTGTCTTCAGGCGAAGTCTCGTTGGAGAAAGATATATATTGAAAAGGATTTGGGCCCACAAGGAACAAACTTGTAATAACCAAACGCCTAAGTAGAGTTCTGCTGGGGCAAGGGTGCAGCAAGAGCTACAACTTCGTTGGGGGTTGCTCGAAACCGCTTGAAAAAGTTGCTTGAAATTGCGGAGGATGGTTTGACGTTGCTGAAATCGCTGAGGGTTGTTTGGCGTTGCTGAAATCGCTTGAAGTTGCTTGACGTGCTGAAACCGCTGGGGATTGATTGACGTGCTGAAACCGCTGAGGATTGCTTGACGTGCTGAAACCACTGAGGATTGCTTGACGTGCTGAAACTGCTAAGAATTGTTTGACGTGCTAAAATTGCTGAGGATTGCTTGAAATGACTAGCGGTGAGGGACAGAAGAGCCAGGGTTCTTCTTACAATGTCTGTAGGAGATCGAGGTGGCAGGCGTCAAACCCCCAGCTTACCTCGAGGTGCTGGAGTACAATGCTCCAATTTTGGCTATTGCATAGGAATGCAGGTGGCACTGTCTCGGCACGTAGCATTATGGAGGGTGGCCAACCGGCTGAGGGCTACAGCCCTTGAGATGCTCGTAGGTGGCCGGGATCGACAGGTATGAATCTCTCGTTCCTTGTCCACTTTGTTGTATTTTGAGGGGAAGTGATTTCTTTATAGAGAGTCTTGGAGCGCGAGCTAGCAGAGTCTTGAAGGGAAATAGCTTGTTTGTTGAGAGGGTTAGAGGACAGAGACACTGAGATTGTTGCTCTCGAGATTCTAGTTGGGCTTGGTTCTGAGGATTAGTTGTTTTGTTTTTGTTGGTTTTGTACATTTTGGCTTGTTTTTGCACGTTTCTGATTTTGTCTCGGGCGAGAGCCCCCAGTTTTGGATTTTGTATGTTGTTTTGGATTGTGAATTTGGATTTGTTTTTCGGGATCTGCCTTTGGCTTTTGATTTGGCTCGGGCTTTGGCTAGGCGAGAGCCCCCAGTTTCTGAGTTTTTGTTTTGGGCGAGAACCGCCAGATTTTGGATTTTGACTCCGTCTTGGGCGAGAGCCCCAAGTTTGATGTACATGGCTCTCTTGGTTGTATTTGATGGCCTAAGTGTTTCTGCTGCTGAGTGTTTTGTATCCATGCAGGTTAGTCTGAAAACAAAACAGGTTTTGTAGACGACGGTTTTGCCGTCATACTGCCGAAAATCACAACACGTAGACATCACTCAAATTACATGTTTGCACGTTGATGGCCTAAACTGACGCAAAATGAAAGATTTGAAAAACGCGGTTTTGTAAAAGAAATCTATATTTGTTGAAAATGTGGAAAGAAAGAGGAGTGAAACGAGTCCTCTGAATAACTGTGCTCATTTGGCGGCAATGTCGACTTGTGTCTTGAATCCAAGGTTGATATCATTGTCTAAGCTGTCTTGGTACATGCTCATGCTCGCTAAGGTGAGAAGCTGAGGATTTAGATGACATGGGGATATCCAAATGTGACAACCCTCGCGAATGCGGAAATATAAAACATACAAGCATGTGAATTATATAGCAAAAATATGATGTTTTTAAAACTTTTATACATGCAAGAAGAAGTATACGAGGAGTGTCAAATATTACAAACTAAAGTATGAAATACAACAAAGAGACGAAGTCTCTCAAAATGTTATAAATGTCAAAGTGTTTAGCAAACTAGCTAAAATCGTCTAGAGGTGTTTCAATCCAGGGACAACGCCCGCTAGCTCACACCCGAACGCAAAATATCAAGCAAAAAGCCATCCATGCAAGCAACCTGTTCATCCATGAAAAACATGAACGCCACAGTCAGTGGGGAGTAACTCCGGGTTCTCCCAGCCATATCACATTAAACGTACATAAAAGGAAATACAAAAGTAGAAGCATGCATATATAGATATACATGTGAATTACGATAAGAATAGATAGGCAATTCGATATTTAATGATAAGAGCATATGGAATACAAATCCGAATCCATCATGTTATACAAAGACTCGGGGAAGACACTCTTAGGCAACCGAATACGCTCACTAGGGCTTGCATCTCACCGTTAACGGTATAAGTTTGATAAGATTGAGACTCGACAAACAAACCATGCCAAGTCATGGTATGATCATGAATAATCAATCATGTAATCACTGTGGGAAAATATCCGTATACTTCCCTTTAAATCATTCAGGATTATAATGAAAATATGATTAAATGATTAATAGTCATAAACAAAAATGCATAATAAGCGAGAGATTAGAAATAACCTTTAGTCTTTGCTTAAAGGCCTAAGAACAATATCAAAATGATGATATCTCCTAATCGTAGCACCCAAGATAGAATGAGAAATGCCCTTTAATTTGCTAGAATATTTTTGTCAAAAGTTACTGTTAACTTTTAATTTTTGTGATGTGAAAAATGATGGAGGCACAAGAGAGTGAATTAGGGTTTTAAGAAAAGAAAACTAAATTCCTCCACTCCTTCCTCCTTCTCACGGCACCCATTAGGTTATATGGGGAGATATTTTCTCCTCTAATTAACCACTAATGGACCGAAAATTCCAGAGTGAATCTGGACTTTATTTCGGTTAAATTCGCTTTAATATATAATGTGTATTATTATTATAAATGTCATTTGTGCTGTCATGTATTAATATGTCCATACAACATTTTGTAGTCGATACATTAATACCGGACTGACAACATCTAATATGACAATCGTATAATATATACGTTAATTATAATTATCCGTATAATTATAATTTGCTAATTCAATATAACATTTTATATTCAATTTACGAATTAACCTTTTAATTCGCATAAGCTTACATTATATATATGCTGATTAAATACAACAGTTTATATTTAATTACGAATTACTTTTAATTCGTCTCAGCTTATATTATTTAATAGTTATTAAATAATCGTCTCATCATCACATTGACTAACCTTTTAGTCAAATACACTGACTAACCTTTTAGTCATATAATAGGGCATCAATATGATTTTTTTCTCAAATAATCACATCTCTCAAACACATCCTTTAGGTGTGACTTTTAGGGACCAGTTGATCACCGCCATCTGTATGACAATAACGTCAAACTTAGCTAGCAAGCCAACCGTTATTGATAAACGTTAATCAACTGATTATTATACAAAGTATACCCTGTGAACCTACAGAGATTTATTTATGTTATTGCACTAACTGTGGAGGACACTGGCTCCAACAGCTTTTTGGAGGGAAAAATTGTGAAAAAGCTTATTCTTTTAGTATATAAGAGATTACGTATCAATGACATGCGTGATATATATAAAAAAAAATTCCCTTTTTTTATTAGTTATATGTTAAATGAAAATGTCATTCATTTTCATATTTCATTTCAATGTATTTTATTTTGACAAAAAAATCGTAGATATGCAAAACTAAATAAAAATAATAATAATGTCATGAATGTGCATTTTCATGACTTTTTTTTTTACTTCAACTTAATAATTTTTGTTTATAAATCTTTTTCAATTTTTTAAATGGATTTCTTTTAATCACATAGGTAATATTATTAGTTTATTGTTATAATTTATTCGCGTAATTGGGCGTCAAATTATGAATAATAGCACCTAATGAAAAACTTAGCAATTTATAAGCTTAATAACAAAATTATAGTATGATGACTTAATAAAAAGATAATATTTTAATGAGAAAATTAATTTCATTTATTTCCTTGTATAAAGAAGTGTATTTTAAAGGGAAATAATCTATATTATTTATTCTCTTACTAGTTTAGATACGCGCATAGCGTCTATTGGAACGCGCATATCATATTGGAAACAAATTTAACTTTTTAGTGTATTAATTATAGGTAAATCGACATGGCACTAGTTTTCATATTTCACGTCAATGTATTTTGATTTAAGAAAAAATCGTTATGCAAAATTAATTAAGAAATTTGAGCAATGGTATGAAATATGCATTTTAATGAAAACGG
Organism: Heliosperma pusillum; assembly: GCA_022085475.1. Classification (NCBI taxonomy): domain Eukaryota; kingdom Viridiplantae; phylum Streptophyta; class Magnoliopsida; order Caryophyllales; family Caryophyllaceae; genus Heliosperma; species Heliosperma pusillum. Next base: position 35,098 of record JAIUZE010012986.1, read on the forward strand.
GGCTAATGATTTTTATATATAAATTTTCTCAAATTTTTATCATCACAAAGCTAATAATAGTAGTGTATAATTTTATTTTATATGACTAAGTATGTGACAACCCTTGCGAATGCGGAAATAAAACATACAAGCATGTGATTTAATTAGCGGAAATAGGGTATTTTTAAAAACCTTTATACATGCAAGATAAATACGAGGAGTGTCAAATATTACAAACCAAAGTACGAAATATACTACAACAAGAGACGTAGTCTCTCCAAATGTTATCAAAGTAAAAGTGATTAGCAAACAAGCTAAATAACGTCTAGAGGTGTTTCATCCAGGGACAACGCCCGCTAGCTCACACCCGAACCCAAAATACCAAGCAAAAAGTCATCCAATCAAGCAACCTGTTCATCCATGAAAAACATGAATGCCACAATCAGTGGGGAGTAACTCCGGGTTCTCCCAGCCATATCACATTAAACGTACATAAAAGGAAATACAAAAGGAGAAGCATGCATATATAGATATACATGTGAAATACGATAAGGATAGATAGGCAATTCAATATATAATGATAAGAGCATATGAAGTACAATCCGTAACCATCATGCTATAAATAGACTCGGGGAAGACACTCTTAGGCAACCGAATACGCTCACTAGGGCTTGCATCTCACCGTTAGCGGTATAAGTTTGATAAGATTGAGACTCGACAAACAAACCATGCCAAGTCACCCAATGATCACGAATAATCAATCATGTAATCATCCATCCAAACATACCAATACATTGGCGACATCTCTCACGGTAAATGAAACGCACTAGCACCGTGTACATGGCAAGTATGATTAAAAGGCATCCACGGGAATAAAGCATTTCCCGGAACGCATACACGATAAAGCATTTCGCGTATGTAGACTAATTTCCTCCTGGTAGAACGACGATAATAATACGTTCCTAGTCTAAATCTGGCCAGACTCTCGGAATAAAGCATGTTCCGATTCGACATGCGATAAAGCATTCCGCATCCAAGACTCGGTCTTACAAAAATAAACGCCGAGTACCTCAAATTCGGTAGATCAATTCACGAAAAAGGCGGAAAAACAGCTCAAGCCTCATAACAAGCGGTACGCTACATGCAAATAACACCACCTCGCAAGTATACAACATTTGACGGCCGGGTCGAACAACGCATATCGTTCAACTCCCAACAACGTCGTCATATGCCCACTACACATGCAATTAAGCAGTAGGATACCTCTCCGTTCCGACATTCCAGCCTTACGAACGGAAAGGTAGCCAAGGGAATGAGAATACAAAGCACAAGACAAACCCGTGCTCAAACCGTAACATATATGAAAAACCGACTCAATGTGGGACATAGCAAAAACCGTCACAAAACATGTGATACATGCGGAAGAGATATCATATATCCAATACGTGAATATTATAAGACATTACGTAAAATTATACGATAAACCAATCATGCGAACTATTATAAATCACGAGTTTTAGAAGTTAAAAGAAAAATATACAGCCGTGTTCCAGGCCGGGCTGGAGACCGGCGGCCAGTGGGCCGGCTCAGAACACAGGCAAAACCCAAAAAAAACAGAGAAAAGAGGTCTGGGCCGGTCAGTCGACCGGCGGCCGGTCGACCGGCACAGAGCTCCCTTTCATAAAAATCCAAACTTTCAAAGGTGTTTCTGGAGTGTTCCCAGCCGGTTGGCAGACCGGCGGCCGGTCGACCGGCCAGGAACCCCAGTTCATATGAGAGCTCCCTTTACATATTCAATCCATTTCAATTCTCATAAATCACTACTAATAATCATCAACAATCAATATATATCATCAATATTCATCATATAACATCATTTACTAATCATAGCATGGATCCTAATCTTTCTAATCGTAATCAAATACGATTTTCTAGCATATAAACATGTAAAACACGTATGTAATACCGAGTAACCCTTCACCGTTACCTTCTATGCGTCTCTAATGATCGTCAAGCTCCTCTTCTATAAGGAAATAGTCTTTGTCGGGATCTTGGAGGTCGCCACCTACAAATAGATCGTAAAAAGATGAATAAAGTTCATCTTGAGAAAGACGGAAAGCTTGAAAAGCGAGAAAGACGATAATTTTAATATCAATACGGATAGAGGAAGGTTAGGGAAGAATAATAAGACGAACTTACGGGAATTCTATCAAGTAACGAAGAAACTACGCCAATTCTAAGATCGATATTCAAAGAGGAAAAGTTGCTTAAGGAAGAAGAAAGAAAGGTGTTTGATTTTTGTGATGAAATGAAATATTAGGTTAAAGAGGGAGTAGTGTGAGTTATGAGAGAAAAAGTCAAAGACGATTTTCAAAGTCAAGAAAGTCAAACTTGACTTAAGACGGCTTTTTCATGAAATCTCGTAGAAATTCCAAATACGAACTCGGAAATTCTAAATTCGACTCGGAACTTAAAATTATAATTTAAAACTTAAAATTACTGAAAAAGTTTCGTAAAATATTTCTACTAGAAAAATAGGGTACATTTCCGCGTGTTACAATCACCCCACCTTTTAAAACGTTTCGTCCTCGAAACTTGAGGAAAAATAAAAATTTACCTTACTCGAAAAGACTCGGATATTTACTACGCATAGAAGCTTCGGTTTCCCAAGTCTCTTCTTCGACATTAGCACTTCTCCACAAGATTTTCACCAAAGGAACTACTTTACTTCTCAACTATCTATCCTTACGATCTAGGATACGGATCGGCTTCTCTTCAAAGGATAAATTTGGTTCAAGCTCGGGCAATTCCTTTTGAAAGACATGGCTTGGATCACTTACATACTTTCTCAATTGAGAAACATGAAAAACATCATGAACCTTAGCCAAATTCGGCGGCAAAGCCAACTTATAAGCAACGGCACCAATCCTTTCTACAATATCAAAGGGGCCAATGTATTTCGGGCTCAATTTACCCTTAACACCAAACCTTTTAACACCCTTCATAGGAGACACCTTCAAGAATACTTTATTACTAACTTCAAACTCTAAAGGCCTTCTTCGGATATCGGCATAAGACTTTTGACGGTCTTGAGCGGCTTTCATTCTATCACGAATGACCTTCACATTATCAATGGTTTCAATAAGAACATCGGGGCCTAAATCACGATTGTCACTCAATTGATTCCAACATATAGGACTCCGACATTTCTTCCAATAAAGAGCTTCAATATGGAGCCATCTTGATAGATGCATGATAACTGTTGTTGTAAGAAAACTCAACCAACGGTAGACTCTTTTCCCAACTAGATTGGAAGTCGAGTGCACAAGCCCTAAGCAAGTCTTCTAAAGTCTGAATAGTCCTCTTGGTCTGACCATCAGTAGCGGCATGAAATGCGGTACTCATCAACAATTTACTACCCATGGCTTCTTGTAAAGCTTTCCAAAATCTCGAACAGAATCTCGGATCTCGGTCGGATATAATCTCCAAAGGAACACCATGGTATCTAACAATTTCATCCACATAAGCTTTTGCTAACCGATCCAAATTCCAAGTTTCTTTGATCGGGATAAATCTAGCACACTTGGTCAATCGATCAACAACAACCCAAACGGCATCTTTACCTCCAACGGTCTTCGGTAAAGCCATAACAAAATCCATCGAAATAGATTCCCACTTCCATATCGGAATATCCAATGGTTGTAGCAATCCACCGGGTCTCTTGTGTTCAATCTTCACTTGTTGGCAAGTCAAACATCTTCCAACATATGACACAACATCACCCTTCAAGTTCGGCCACCAAAACTGCAGCTTCAAATCTTTATACATCTTATCACCACCGGGGTGAATAGAATAAGGGAAAAGATGAGCTTCATCAAGAACTCGCTTCCTCAAATTAAGAGCATTAGGAACAAATAAACGACCATGGAAACGAAGAACACCTTCATTATCAAACTTGAAATCTTTACCTTTACCTTCAAGAATTTTGGCTTGGATAGACTTGTAGGTAAGATCATCAACTTGACTTTCGCGTATTTCACGGAGAAACACCGGTTCGGCAATCATAGCACCAACATGAACAAAACCACGCTCTACAAATTCCAAACTCAACCTTCGAAACTCGGCACAAAGATCAACAGGTAATACATGCATAGCATTCAAAGCATGAGAAGCTTTCCTACTAAGAGCATCGGCAACAACATTCGCCTTCCCTTCATGATACAATAACTCAAAATCATAATCGTTCACCAATTCCAACCATCTTCTTTGCCTCATATTCAACTCTTTTTGAGTAAATATGTACTTCAAACTTTTGTGATCGGTGAAGATACGACAATGAACTCCAATTAAATAATGTCTCCACACTTTCAATGCATGAACAACAGCAGCCAATTCTAGATCATGAGTAGGATAGTTCACTTCATGAACTCTCAATTGCCTTGAAGCATAAGCCACCACCTTCCTATTCTGCATAAGAACACAACCTAAACCCAACTTAGAAGCATCACAATAGACATCGAAGTCTACACCATCTTCGGGCAAAGTCAACACCGGAGCGGTAGTTAACCTCGTCTTTAATTCTTGAAACGCAGATTCACAAACTTCATTCCATAAGAATTTGGTTTCCTTCTTCAACAATTGGGTCATAGGCCTAGCAAGCTTAGAGAAATCCTTGACAAATCTTCGATAATAACCAGCTAAACCAAGGAAACTTCGAATCTCTCTAATATCAGTCGGACTCTTCCAATCAACAACGGCCTCAATTTTGGAAGGATCCACCATTACACCTTCTTTTGAAATCACATGCCCAAGAAAGGACACTTTAGGTAACAAAAATTCACACTTAGAGAACTTAGCATACCACTTCTGTCGACATAGAACACCCAAAATAATCCTCAAATGAATAACATGCTCTTCTTCGGACTTGGAGAAGATAAGAATATCATCAATGAAAACCACCACACACTTGTCAAGATATTCACTAAATGTGCGGTTCATTTGATCCATGAAGATAGCGGGAGCATTCGTCAATCCAAATGGCATTACCTTGAACTCATAATGGCCATACCTCGTACTAAAAGCGGTCTTTGGAATATCAACATCTCTAACCGGAATTTGATGATAACCCGATCTCAAATCAATCTTCGAAAAAGTAGAAGCACCTATTAATTGATCAAACAAATCTTCAATTCTTGGTAAAGGATACCTATTCTTGATTGTAATCCGATTCAATTCACGATAATCGATACACAACCTCATAGAACCATCCTTCTTCTTCACAAAAAGGACAGGAGCACCCCAAGGCGAGGCACTTGGTCGAATAAAACCTTTTTCAATCATATCATCCAACTGCTTCCTTAATTCTTTCAATTCAGACGGAGCCATACGGTAAGGAGCTTTGGCAATTGGACCAGAACCAGGTACAAGATCAATGGAGAATTCAACATCACGCTCGGGAGGGATCCCGGGCAAATCTTCGGGAAATACATCAATGAATTCTCGAACAATAGGCACATCTTCAATACTTGGCAAAGAGGTATTTGAAGAAGTCACAACACACAAGAATGCTTGGTGACCTTTTCTAACCATACTTACCAACTTCATAGCGGAAATTAAAGACACACCTTTACGGGAATGAGATCCCTTATAGGTTATTCTAACACCTAAAGGACTCTTTAAATAAATCTTTTGATCACGACACTCGAACCTAGCATGATACATTGCTAGCCAATCTATACCTAATATAATATCAAACTCTCCTAGAGGAAACTTAAGGAGATTCGCGGGAAAGATAGAACCCGAAATAGATATAGGTACATCTGGATAAAGAGTTGAACAAGAGATAATATCTCCGGATGGTAAGGATATGGAAGTATCCTCACTAGATGTTGGCTTGATTGATAATTTATTAGCATAGGTTGAAGACACAAAAGACATTGAAGCACCGGTATCAAATAAAATAAGACACGGTTGCTCTAAGATTGAAAACATACCCGTAATAATCTCGGGATGAGCATCGGCCTCAGCACGGCTCATGACAAAGATTGAACCCTTAGGTTTAGGAGGAGGAGGGGGCAACTTTCGATCGGGGCAATCGTCATAACGATGACCACCCTTTTGACAGAAGAAGCACACATACGGTCGGTTGAAACATGCTTTACCGGGATGATGTGGAAGTCTACACCGGTTGCAAAAACGACCCTGAGCTTGAGCTTGAGGAGTATAAGGCTTATGAACTACATTGGAAGTAGCTCTAGGAATAAAAGGAGAAGGATTCCTTGAATTGGCATTGGAAGAAGGATTAAACCTCTTCTTGTTAGCATAGGAATTAGAAGAAGACGGAATAAACGGCCTCTTCCCAAAAGCATTCGGCCTAGGAGCATAAGAAGGAGAGGGATTATTCATTAAGGCTTCATCCCTTATAGCTTTCATTGAATTTTCGGCCCACAAAGCATCATCGTAAAGATCACCAAAGGACGCGGTACCTCTTCTCACTTTACTTTGCAGCACGGCATTCAACTTATTACGATAGTAGAATGCACGATCTTCATCATCACGAATAAGCCTCGGCGCAAAGTGAGCGAGCTTATTAAACTCCGTCGTAAAATCTTGAGCCGATAGGTTGCCTTGCTTAAAATCTATGACCTCCTTGAGCCTTTGTTGTT